>JASDQU010248428.1:0-11877 GCA_032191745.1 Picea mariana
CACAGATGTGGTGTTGGGAGTCTAGTGGATGGTTACCTTGGGAAAAATCACCACCAATTACCAAACCTTGGAGATGGGATTCAGAGACCATGACGGGAAGAAGTTTGTTCTAAGAGGTATGTTGACAGGAGCACCTAGAACAGTTTCAGCCAAGAGGATGGAGAGGATATTCAGACATGGGGAAGTAGCATATGTCGCCGAGTGTTTGATCACTACATGGAAGGATTCAGACGGTCGACAATAGTATCATACAAAGATCAATAATTTGTTGGGACGACATCAACAGGTTTTTGAGTCAATTCCACCAGGGAGACCACCTGACAGGGGGTTTGAGCACACCATTGAGTTGGAAGAGGGGGCCAAACCGATGATCACCCCCCCTATCATCATCCTAGGAGGTTCAAGGATGAGATAGAGAAGGCAATAAAGGAATTTCTAGCGATGGGACACATCAGACCGAGAAACAACCCATTCACTTCTTCAGTTGTCCTAGTTCTGAAGAAACATGGCACCATGAGGATGTGCATTGATTACCAAGCCTTGAACAAGAAAACCATCAAGAACCGGTATCATATCCCATGCATTGACGAGTTGTTGGATGAACTGCATGGGGCAGTTTTCTTCTCAAAGATTGATCTACGCTCTGGGTATCACTAGATCAGTATCTGAGAGTAGGACATAGAGAAGACAACATTTTGATGTCACTTTGAACATTTCGAGTTCCTGGTTATGCCATTTGGGCTAACCAATGCACTCGCCATGTTCCAGTCTTGCATGAACCACATATTCAGGGATCAGTTGAGGAAATCAATCTTGGTTTTCTTCAACGACATCTTGGCCTACAACAAGACATGGTAGGAGCATATGAGGCACTTGGATGAGGTATTGAGCATCATGAAGGCACAGTCATTATATGCCAAAGAGTCCAAGTGTGAGTTCGGTATGACAGAGCTGCTTTACTTAGGCCATATCATCAGTGCACAGGGGGTACAAGTGCACCAGGAAAAGATCAAGGCCATTCTGGATTGGCCAACCCCCAGGAATGTAACAGAGTTGAGGAGTTTCTTCGGGCTGTGCAGCTATTACAGGCGGTCCGTCTGGGGTTTTTCTCAGCTTGGAGCACCGCTGACGGATCTTACCAAGCATGGGGCTTTCATCTAGACCGAGGAATCACATAAAGCCTTTGATCACATGAAGGAAGTCATGAGCACTTGTCCAGTATTGGCAGTACCAGACTTCACCTTGCCATTTGTACTAGAGTGTGACGCATCTGACGAGGGTATCGGGGTAGTTTTGATGCAGGGAGGACACCCCATTGTATTCGAGAGCAGGAAGCTCAGTCAGCCCGAGAGGTTGTACTCCATTTATGACAAGGAGATGTTGGCAATCATGCATGCCTTGACCAAATTCAGACAATATTTGGTGGGCAGCAAATTCTTGGTCAAGACGGATCACAACAGCTTTAAGTATTTCCTTGAGCAGAAGGACCTCAGTGAGCACCCACAGAAATGGGTGACGAAGGTATAGGAATTTGACTTTGACATAGAGTATGTCAAGGGGAAAAGGAGCATTGTGGCTGATGCACTATTGAGGAGACCTGCGGCCTGTTCTTTGATGGAGATTTCAACAGATTGGAAATCTCACTTATTAGTGGAATATTCCAAGAACAAGTTCACTTGTGAGGTGATGGATGGATAGATACATAATGACAGGTATAGCGTCATTGACGATGTCATATTCTACAAGGATAGAGTCTACTTGGTGTCGGATTCGGGGCTCAAGAAGAAGATCCTCATAGCAGTTCATGATTAACCACTAACAGGCCATCAGGGGTTCTTCAAAACCTACAGACAGATCAAGGAGAGGTTCTCATGGAAGGGCCTCAAACATGACATTATGAGACACGTTAGTGATTGTGTGACTTGCCAGTAGAACAAGTTAGAGCATGCTCTTCCAGCAGGGATACTTCAACCACTCCCCATTCCAGAGCAGAAATGGGAGAGTATATCGATGGACTTCATCACAGGCCTACCCAAGGTCCAGGGTAAGGAATGTATCTATGTAGTGGTTGACAGATTGACCAAGTTTTCTCACTTCTATGCCATATCGACAGAGTACAGCGCAGTTTAGGTAGCCGAGCTATTCTTCATGGAGGTCTTTAGACTTCATGGGTTGTCGAGGAACATCATCAGTGATAGGCACAGTCGGTTCATGGGGACATTCTGGAGAGAGTTATTTCAGTTGGTGGGGACAGAGCTGACACCCAACACCAACTATCACCCTTAGACAGATGGGCAGACTGAGATTGTCAACAAGTGGGTTGAAGGATATTTGAGGAACTATGTAGGTGGACAACAAAGAACATGGGTTAAGTGGCTACATCTAGGAGAGCATTGCTACAACACCACTTTCCACATGTCCATTGGTATGACACCCTTCCGAGCATTATACGGATATGATTCTCCCACTTTGGTAGACTTGGTTTTCAAGGAGAGCATAGCTCCCAAGGCCAAGGATTGGATCATAGAGAGCCAGGAGATTCTCAAGTTACTGAAAGAGAACTTGCAGACAACACAGAACCGATAGAAGATGAGTGCGGATAGGCATAGGATATAGCACAGCTTTGAGGTTGGAGATTTGGTTTTCTTGAGACTCCAACCTTGCAGACAGTCATATCTGAAGAAGAGTGGGGCCAAAAAGCTCAAGCCCAGATTTTATGGACCTTACAGAATCATGCACCGAGTAGGCGAGGTTGCTTATGAGTTAGAGATTCCAGAGGGGAGCAAGATTCATAATGTGTTCCACGTATCTTGCCTCAAAAAGGCAATGGGACAATTCATTAGCACATCAGAGGAGCTTCCCCCATTGGATGAGGAGGGACAGTTGGAGCTAGATCCGAAGAAAGTGTTGGGTTCAGGGAGCGGAAATTGGGGAGCAGGGTCATCAAATAGTGTTTGATCAGATGGAGAGGATTTCCAGTAGAGGACGCTACTTGGGAGACAGAGCAGGTGTTGCAACACCCTAGACTGGTATTGCTTGAGGACAAGCAATTTCGGGAAAGGAGGACTGTAATGTCCCTTTCCAAATAGGAGCTCCAGAGAAGAGGATTAATGGTCTAAACTACCCCGTTAGACTATAGCCAGGGCCAGAAAAGGGGTAAACAGGGTTACTAGAGGTCACTCCAATCACAGGTGTTATATTCAGAAAGTGACATTGAGCTAAACAGGGTTAAAAGCACTTTTAAGTCATTATGAGCTAAAAATAGAAGTCAACAGTGAATTAGGGTTTCAATAGTGATTTAGGGTTTTGGAAGTCAACGGTGAATTAGGGTTTCAGCAGAGATTTAGGGTTTTGGAAATCTATAAAGGAAGGGTCAGCGACCTAATTCATTATTATGCAGATTACGACTTGTCATTGAGGAGAGAGGCATGTCTCAGGAGAGATAGTTCAGTGGATTCCACGAGGAAGACACCAGTTGGCTTATTTCGGTGTTGAGAGACACACCCTAGTCACTAGGAAGATCATTCAGGTCTTCCATCATTCTTCAGCAGCAGTTACATAGTGTTAAGTAGCAAGGGCGCATTCAACCAGAGGGAGGGCGCAACTTCTGAGGGGGTTTTAGGTCGACTTACCACATCTAGGGGGAATTTCGAGATTTCTCTTCGACCCATTTGAGAGGAGGGCAAGGCATATCTTTTTCCTGGTTCTTCATCATATTCCGATGGAGGAATCAACTGGGACACATTTTCCAGACTTGGACGTGTGACACTTTTGGGAGGCACATTTGGGGTTCCAGAGCGAGCATCAGACCAAATTCATGGAAACCCTTCCGACCCATTTCCTAGTAGACCAAGGCAATTGTTTTGAGACATATCTCGTCTGATTCCTATGGTGGAATGACTAGGAAGCATTTTTCTAGAAGAAGAGGGGCGCATTCCCCCAGGGGTATCCATCCGGGGTCCAGACTCGTCGGCAGAGGGGTCTGACAGATACCAGTACTAAAGACTAGACCAGGGCGCAACATTTGAGACAGTTTCCAGGCCATTCCGAGAAGTATAGATCCCAGGGTGAACTTTCCAGACTTCCAGCAGTTACCATCAGAGCTACCATATCCCCAGCACACCCATTGATCCCACAACACTCACATATTCTGGGTATTATCGTTTATTTGCTTATTTGTATTCTGGCTAAGATCCTTTTGTCTTCCTATCTAGCCGAGTGTTGTTATTTTATTCAGCCGCATTCGGCCTATTGTAATCCGCAGAGATATCATAATACAATTTTGTAGTCCTTTGTCGCATTTATTATTTATATGATCATTTATATGTTGTAAACAATAGATCCTACATACACATTAACAACATTTCCTAGACTAACCAAGTCAGGGACATTACAATTAGATTAAAAAAAAAGCCTTGTCCCTAACACCTTGGAACCGAGGTGATCAGACTCTGATACCAAATGAAAGGAAGCAGAGGTGAAGAATACACTTCCTAAACTAATCTTTGACAGAAGAATGTGCAGAAACCAAAAACAAACATAATAGTTGCAAACACATTAATGAGCAACAAGGCATTAACACCGTGATATCCTAGGGAAAACCCTTGTGGGAGAAAAAAACCACACTCTAAATCACACTTAATGTATTATTCAATAACTAAAACGTTATAATACATAGTCTATGTACTCTCAACAAGAGTGTCCAATAGTGGCATAATCCTAGAGAAAATTCGACAGCATAACATCGAGCTAAAAATTACTCTTAGTTATTTCCTCCACCCTAGCACTCAATATATAGGCATAGTAAAACCATAAACCATTTATGGTTTACCATTTCTACATATTGGAAGCCACCAACAAGTTATTCGCTACTACTGCTCTGCAAGTACTCTATGTTATAACTCTGCTCCACTACAACATTGCACTATTATTTGCTTAACACTACAATTTCTTTACTCAGCACTATATTATTCTCTGCTCAACACTGTAGTTATTCTTTCCTCAACATTGCAATCTTCTATGTCCAACACTACAAGGTGTATGACACACCTGCCCCAACAAACCAAAGTTCAAAGTAAAGAGTTGTTTTTGCATGTACTTAATAATGGTTTTTAAAAATTTCACGTGTATTTTTTTGCGGTAATTTCTAAACCTTTTACACATTAATTCAAACATAGTATCGCAAAAAGTTTGGATTTTTCTCGAAGTTAAATGTCAACATTGTGGAAATCACAAGGAGTCAAAAATTTGAAAGACCTAGTGTGAAACCTTGAACAAGTAAAAGGATTTTGTGTGATTTCTTAAAAAAAAATTACATCAAAAACCTGAAAAACAATCTCAAGCTTATTCATATACCGAAGGGATTATTTAGTTTCAAAGACGATGGTACCTTTAAATTAAAAAAGGTTGTTTGTTTGTTTGTAAATGCAGAGAGAATGAGACAAACTTCTTTGTGGGTGGTTTCAACCCTGACCTCCATGTAATCTTCAAGGTGTTCATAATTAATAAATTACGACGTGCTTCATGGACAAAGGATTCAAACTACATGTTTTTACAATTTTGGATGTTGGAATTGGATTATGAGAGTCATGTTCAATGTGTAATCCACTAAAGCTTGCAGGTAGCCTATCTCAAATGTTAAATTGTCGTATTTGGTTGGGATCAAAAAATGTGCAAAATCGTTTTTTTTAATGAATGTATGTGCCTCACATAAAACACTGCTTCGCCTTAATTGAATTTTGTCAACTCGTATTACATATTTTTCATATAGTCTTTCAAGACTGGCATTGACCCGATCCATCACCATCCAAAAAAAATCAATTCGTGAAAACAATCAATTGACATATGGAGCACTTAATACCAAATACCTAGTGAGATTGCTTATTTTTCTTGAAACACAGTTCTAAGTCAACCACATATGTAAGATGGCTTTAATAAAGCTTATTTAATTCAACATATGCTCTTACATAGATCAAAGATTGTTATAGCAATTTTTTCCACACCCTATGCATCATGATTTGGTGGCCTACCCTTTCCCTCTGCAGACTCAGTTTCCCCACTTTGCTCAGTCTAAAGTCAAAAATTGAATTTTTTGTGCATTTACACAAGCTACAATTATACAACATGCATATACACAGGTTGCTCCATTACAACCAGTGTACATCGTGTTTTGTGCTCAAAATTAAAAATATTTTGGATTTTCCATGCCAAGTCACGAGATCCATGATCCTTGGCCTTTCATATGCTAGAAATGTTCTGAGTCGACCCTTTAATTCCCTTTGGAGGTTGTAAATTGAGCCATATACAAGCCTTGTAAAGGACAAAAAGGTTGAGAGCAAGTACACTCTGGAGAGATTTTGCCTCATATTACGTCCTTGAGTATGCATCCCTTGGTCCTTTAAGTCTGAACTCTCCTTATGTTCAACCCCTAATCTCTCCCTATCTTGTGAAGGAGGAACCCAGTTACTCCTAGAACTTGTGAGATTTCCTTATGGAGGATTGAAGTGGTGAAGGCCTAGGTGGAGGGACTTAGTTTCTCGGTTTCGATGAGTTGTTGATACAGGAGGTTGTCACTATGTACTCCTGTTGATTATATTAATAGAAGTATTCTTTTCTCATCCAATTATATGTTGCAAATGTTTATATTATTTTCCATGGGTAAATTTGATTTACATGCTAATGTATTATGCTAGTTTATATGCTAACATTTCATACATTTTCCATATGCTTGTGTATATTAGATGTTGAGTACAAGTTGTAGGTATCAGGCATTGGATTGTGAGTTCAACAATGATATTTTGTGAATGCCTGGACGAGGTAGGCTTCTAACCTTCCCTTTGTTGGCATTTCCGTTTATCTATCATATTTGCGATTTGAGTTGATTTCTTGGTGTCGTTCCGTCTGTTGTGGTCCTACCCCAAGCCATAGAGATTTATTCCTCGTAACAATCAAAATGCATTCAAGGAGAATGCTACAATTGAGAACAACATCTGAGAATTTCATATATGTAACGATCTTAAACAATTGGGTCAATGTGTAAGGTTTTATAGAAGTTTTCAAGGCTTGTGAACTGGACTTGCAAAGAAATTTTATTGAAACTAAAGAATCATCTACACTCAGGAGCATAAGTAGAATATTTAGAGAAAATATTGAAATAAAAAAGACCCAAAGGTGGTGTATTCTCTTTTCTTTTTGACAGAGGTTTAGCATTGATAGACCCACTAAGAAGTGTATGACAAGATTAATCTTTTAGATCTATTGCCAACTCTATGCTTTCACCAAAAGGAAAATGCTTTCACAAAATTCAGAGATTGTAGCATATATATATCTCAACATTTCATAGTTTGAATTACAACTTACCAAACTTGTGGTTGCAAACAACAAGTTTATGAACATAGTGGTATGATTTCTCTTCTCGAACTCCAACAAAAATTGCTCATGCATAGACATTCTTCATTGGACCAAGAAGGATTCAATAATGTCAAATCATAAGTAACCTAATCATCAAAACACAAAATTTCAAGAAGTAAAAAGTAGGTCAATCTACAAAATAACAAACTCAATGGTAAAGGTAACAAAAATAGAACGTGTAAAGCAATATTGAAATCAAAATTCATCTTTGAAAGAAATTCAAAAGAAAATTGCATATATTGAGTAAGCTAATCAAAATCAAAGTTAAGTTACAAACAAAAAAACAAATCCTATCCTAAGTGAAATCAAAATGCCAATGTAACCATCCATGCAGTTGTTCTATATCATGAAATGTATTTTCACGTTTGGTGAACACAAAAATTATGTTGTAGACTAATATAGATCAAAGCACAATCCATCAATGATCCACTTTCAATGAATGATCGTGAACCAATTTCTTATATGGCAACCCTAAAAAATTATTGAAGAACGATTAAATCCATAGGGATATGGCATCAAACATTTGGTCATAGTTTTCCATTTCAGATTAGTAATTTATTGATGTGAATTTTCAAAATTCATCAAAATTGAAATCATACTCAGTTCTACCAACGATAATAGATTGTTCATCTACATGAATGGCAAATTCAACCTTCTCATATACAATCAATCCATAATTTTCAGATAGTACTTGGTGTGTCTCTCCTACCTCCTCATTGCTTTGAAATATTTCTTGGTCATGATTTCAGGCTTATGAGTTGAAAAGGCATCCTCTTGATTTGTTATTAGAAAGGGGGAAGGTTGCTTGTCAAGTGAGATGATTTGGAAAATATGAGGAATCGAGGTTTTGTTTTGTCACATTCACCACTACCTCTTTTTAATTTTTTTAATAGATCAGAGCTTAGAGATTATTTGGTTTTGAATTTTTATGTTGGATTACCTTCTTCTCTTAGATCTGATTTAGCAAAAGAGTGCACCTAGAACAAATGACGTAAAAATTATTCTCAATTTTAGTCAGATCTAACTCCAAGCACCTACTTTCATTATGCGTTGCATGCTTGGAATTAAGGCATTAAAACAAGAACAATGAATACTTTGATAAAGCCGCCCCTATGTATGATTCCTCAAAGTACTTTGAGAAACATAATGATCTTTAGAATCTGATATGCAACTAGTTTCCACGAGGCTTCTTAAATATTTGTCTTGATTATGATTCTTAGATTGGTTAATGTTCAAAATTTCATTATCCTTTTGTTCACTAATATTCAACATAGGAAGATCTAGCTTTATAGAAGCATATGGTACATCCCCTCCATTCTTGACTCTGTCCTTATTCGAAACTTGGCTATCAAGATCCAAACCTATGTCAAATTTTGCAATGGGCAATTTTTAAAAATCATGCGATGTAGACTATTTATTTGACAAATTAAATGCGTTTGGGTTGTAATTTTCTTTTGAGATTTTATATTCAAACTTTAAACAACAAATGTAGAAGTAAGGTAGTCATTGTACCTAGGCTTTCTTGGCAAAGAAGATGTAAAATTTACAACCTCTTTCTTTTACATACTTAAAGAAGGTTGAGGATTATATATGAAGCTTATGCTTTTCATGTTTTGTCTAATAATTTTCTTGTTTTGTTCCTCTTACAAGGACACAACTTCATTATACAAAACTTTAACTCAATTTTCCAAATTGGTGATTTTTTATTGCTTTGATTTATTTACAGCATACTTGCATTATTCAAATCATAAGAAGGAAAAAGATCTAAAGGGCACATTTTTCAGGTCTTTCTCAAGGCTTTGTTCTTCCTGGCAAGCTTCGTTTAAAACTCTTATCCCTTATCACAAAATGAATATAGCCATGGTTTTGGGAAGAGCACTCACACACCAATGGTAAACAACTTTAGTTGAAGGCTTATGGTTATCGTGGAGGCAATAATAAGTATGCCATAAACGTGTGTTAAAGTCACGAATATATTCTCTAGATTTTTTTTGCATTTCATCAAGTTTTTGACATATCTCAAGCATATTATAATCTCCTTCATAAGAATTTATGAAAATACTTTTAAACTTAGACCAATTATGAATTTGTACAGACGGAAAGAAAAATATACCAGTATGAAACCATACCTTTGAAAGTAAAAGGAAACAACCTGCACACCATATCTTCATGAATAATATTGAGCATATGTAATGCAGATTCATATTTTCTAATATGTTGAAGTGTTGTAGTGTTTCCTTCACCATTGAACTTTGGAAAAAAATCAACTACTAGCTCAATGATGTATCAGACTCCCATGCAAGGATTTGAACCAGAGCCATAAAGATAAGGGTAGAAATAAATGTAAACTTAGCTTTGCTTAGAGATAGCTTATCAGAGGTTTCCCTCCTTCTAGCACGAATTATGTTGATGGGGCAAAATGCGCAGCATCAACAACATGGGTTAGACCCTGAAGAGAAGCCCAATTAGACTCTCCTTCATACCCATCTGAATTCTAGCCCAGCAACCATTGCTATTTAGGGATTTATCCACTGCAACACAATCCACGATTTAGGATTATCAAATGAAAATGTGGTTAAATAATATGCAAATGCTAACCTCTAAACTAATTAAAGTAGAAATGCATATACAAGACAACGAAAGTAAATGCAACCATGAACAAGGAATTAATTTGTTGGACTAAATATTACATTAACTTTAGTGTAGCTAATAATTAGCTGAGAATAGTCTACAACTGAAAATGTAGGCTACACTCCCTTATGTCATCTAACCTATTTGAACAAAACTAGGAGGGCATGGAACTTATCAGAGCAAATGTAGGATAATAATATGGAAATAGCTCACAAAATATTATTTTTAAGTAAGAAGGAACTATAATAATATTGACAAAATGTACATAGATGTTTGTAATGGTTTAGATGTCAAGAAAATCCCAAATAATCCTTTGAAACCAAGATATAACAAGTATACATGCTTGCCCCAATGGGGAAACCAAGCCAAAATTGGAAAATAACCAGTCTTAAAACCTTAAGCCTAATTAACTCTAGTCCGTAATGACACTTTTGAAACTCCCTATGACTTGGACACATAAAACTTGGAGCAAGACTGTATCTAAAAAAATGAAAAACATGTTATCCCATTGCATGAGGAACCTAAGAGAATGGCGAAACTGTAGCGTTCGGGTGAGTAGCTGTAGCAAAAGACTTTTCCCATGGTCGACCCACGACAAGAAGTTGGAAGGAGCCACTTTGTCTTTTTGCTATCTAGGTTATCATTGGGATGAGATAAGCGTTTTGCGCCTCTAGAGTCTCCATGTGATGCTTCAAATGGTGAAAATATTCATCTTTAGGCAATATTCCCAGAGCCACCATTGTTTTGGTGTGCCAGTAAAGTTCTAAGGTCGTGTAAAACTTGGAACTGTGGGTCCTGGTGCAGCCCAAATCCTGAATTATGCCCCCCACCTGTTGTTTAACTTCATCATCCTCCTTAAATTCCATAACTAACTTAACCTTTGCTTCCAGCGTAGGCATGGTCACTTGGTCTTCCATAGGGAGAAAGTCTTGGTAAAACCCGGCTATGGCTATGGATGCCTTATCAGCGTACGACAAACTAATAGAGGAGGGACACATTTTCCTTCTGTAGGGAGCCATGAGAGAATAATCCCAAAGAACATAAGTAGAATTCAAAAAAACAAACTAGATGGGAACGAGAGCATACCGCAACAAGGAGTAGAGCTGAAGCACAAAAGCATCCATGGCCTTTCCCAAGCAATTTAACTTTAATTGGTCATAATACTCACTAACTCTAGCTCACAAAATATTATTACATAAACCTCAAATTACAAATAAGTTGAGGATATCTTGCAAACATAGTTGAAATTAACATTTCCATACACAAACCAAAAAAAATATCGAGCGGGAGATAATAAGAATACAATTTCATAAGAATGGCCCATAGTAAAAATAAATACCATTTGACAAGAATGGCCTACAACAATGAATTACTCATTCTTACATCCTTCCAATGCACCAATGAATAACAAGAATACTCTACATCAAATTCAAAGTGCAACAAATCTATAGAAACAATTTTGGCCAATGATGGCTTCTTTCAATGAGAAAAAAAAAGATAAGTTACCACATAAAATCAAAACTAGTAATGGTTTGTCCTTAAGTAAAATAGCCTCCAATTTCCCAAGAGGGAAAATCCCCCATCTTAGCTCTCCAAATTTCAATTTATAAGGCCTTTTCTATAAATATCATTTCTTATTTCTATTGCCATGTGGAAATTTAGGATTTTAATAAAAAAGTTATCCCACAATCTTCCCTTTTGAACGATCTCTTTTCAATAATTAAGGATACCTTCAAAACCCTTTTGCAAAACCAATTCAGGATCATATAATGACAATAATTAACTTTTTTCCTTGTAATAGAGCATGGGGAAACCCAACGGGCACTTCCCCTCATT
>JASDQU010248431.1:0-16499 GCA_032191745.1 Picea mariana
CACTTACTACAGTCTCAACTTTAACTTGTTTTTCACCCATTCCCTTCTTCTTCAATGGAGACTGGATATCATAATGTTCCATATCATGACATTGAAAATATATCACCTAATCAAGTCCTTCTTTCCTATATTTGTACCTTCCTTCTTCTTGTACCCTTTCTTACTAACCATATTCGTCTTCCAGATGAGACCAATCACATCTACTTCCCCTTGCTATCCTAAACGAAACTGAAATCTAATTTCTTCTTGTATAATATCAACCCAAATATTTGCAATCTTTGGCAAGGTCTCATGAGCACAAACACCTTGCATAAAAGGAATCAAGGAAGGAGAAAATTCATTTAAAGTAATGGATACCAACTCCTGATCCTACATTGGTGTTCCAGTGGTGACCAACTAATATTGGTCAAGTATCTTACCATAGTATTTGTCTTTCTCATACAAATGGTTAAAAGTTGTTTTCATAGGAGCATCTATCGAGAAACACATGAGTTATTAAACAATTCAATCAAATCTCCATACATGTCCTTACCTATATTCTTCTCTGCAATGTGAGAGATGAAATGATCCTTCATTGAATAAAGAATGATTCTCTTAGCCTTGGATTCCTTCTTGCAATGAGTGACCAACTATGCTAGATCAGTAGGTTCTAGAATCACTTTCTCAACATGCTCCTAGAGATAAGATTCCTCCATAAGTATCTATAAATTAAAATTCCATGGAACAAAATTGGAAGTTCCATCCAACCTATCACACTCTCTAAGACTAAGAGTCATCTTACACATCCTGAACAATCAAGTGCACAAATCAATAATAAATGAAGTAGAAAAAACCCTTTCCAGGGTCCAAGTGCTTCTCTTAAGCAACCTAGGGTGTCACACCCAACAACCTTTATAAGGTCAAACACCTCTCCCAGGTACACCACAACTGAAATACCAACTCTCTCTTTCACCTAGAGAGTGATCTCGACCCAAATAGCTATGATGCCAAGTATAAATCTTCTACATTAGGGAAATGAACACAACTCATAAACTTTCACCTCTTTCCTAGAGGTTTCCTGGATCTTAACCCTTTGAATTTTCAGCCTTAGTGATGCTATGACATATAAATAAAACAACATCAATAGCAGATACTATCTCACCTCTTAACAACCCCAATCCACTAGACAATTCAAGAGAAAATATACTAAAGCGTGGCAACAAGTTTCAACCCTCTAGGACAATCTTATCATGTATAAAACATGTATGAAATTCACTTTATGACAATTGTACATATAGTATAAAACCTGCCATATCTTCCTTAATATTAATGTTAAATCACTTAACAATTTCAGCCTTAACTTATGTCAAATCAACAAGACATACAAGTGTTGGAATTATAGAACTATGAAGAAATAGATGGCCAAAAATCAAATCTACAATATAGACACTTTTGGATAGATAAAAGCTTCATATAAATGTATAAAGATGAATTTCATGTACATACCATAGCCTCATCCCAAGGTTAGTACAATCCTCTAGCTCTTCAAAATCATATCTAGGGAAAACAATGAAAACCCTAGCTAACACCAAGGAGCTCCAACAAGCAAGTATCACACTAGTATGTCCTTGAGGGAAAGAAGTCTCCTCTTCTCTTCACTTCAACAAGTACAACCTAGGGTTTCATCACACAACTCTAATCTCCAAGTATCACAAGGGATGAAACCATAACCCTAGTATTCAAGATGCTCCAAAATGTCTAAGAAACCCCAATGATTCCAAGAGAAGAGACATAAAGTACAAATTAAGATGTACAAAAGATAGGAAGATTGGTGCACTCCTCCTAGTCACATCTCTAACACAAGATAGTGAACAAGAATGATAACTGTGAAATGAATCTCTCCTTCCTCTTTATATATGATAGGTAAGGGTGGAAAACAAAACATATGTGGGGCTAAACCTTTACAAGCAAACTACAAAGCCACAAGTAGGCTCACATATGTGGAGCACTACACTTCAACAATACACATGTCAAACTTCAAGGTGATGTTGTACACAAGCAAGGCTTCAATTGAAGAGTGCTTGATGATATGTGTCTAATGCTCCTCATCCAAGCCTCCAAGCACTCCAATGATCCTCCTATGCTATGTGCTCCATTAGATCTATCCCCCCTGCACAAACATGTCAGAACCCATATATCCCAAAGTCAACTCCATCCCTCCATACAAGCATCCAAGTTGACCCATGTTGTCTAGGGATTAATGCTTTCCTAAATACTAAACATTTCTCCTTCAATGTTGGGCATTATCCAAGTAAGCAACCTCCTCCATGTCTCCAACATGTAAAATGTCACCAATCTATCCAAGGATCTCCTACGCCCTAAGAAAAAATGTCACACAAACACTCAATTAAGGTCAAGCAATCAATGGATAATACATCCAACAATAACTGAGTAAGTAATATAAAATGTGAAAATCCATCACGGACCACCCAGGTGCTAATCATACACCATGTACCCAAAATCTCACGAGACACCCCCAAACATGGTATACACACTTTTGGAGTAACCTCAAAAGATAACATTAAATTCGTGCTATACCTAATTGATCTCTAGTATCTACTCACATAATGAGTTTTTTAAACATATAATTAGAGGAATCCATAATCTTGAAAACAAATTTGCATACACTACCTTACGTTCAAGCTTTATTCAAGTAATATGCAAATTGACACTTGGCAAGAATGCAAACGCATATGGATCTTTGTTGAACTTGAAAATATTTAGATCAAAGATTGACAACAAAAAGGATGGAGGATGTATCATAGCACATGCATAGAGGCGTGTGAATCACTGATAACTATTCCCATTTCTGCCTCTCATCAATAACACTCACACAATAATATGGTTTTAAAATAGATTTGTTGATTCAACAAGAAGCCAAGATTGATTATGGTTTATTGAATGTAAACTCTCTTCCACTTGATTCCTTCACACAAGCTATTTTATAAACCCGTATATATTCTTATTAATTAACCTTTAATATTGTAGGTATGTGTAAAGGATTATATTATATTGAAATTAAAAATAACAAACCCACCAGTGAACCAAATAATTGAAAGTACACCAAGTGGATCTTCAAGCCATTTTCCCATTGAAGAGTCTTCAATCCAATGCGCAACACTTAAACCAATCAATTGACTACATATAGATGTGATGTAAATAACCCTTTCATCGTGGAAATCCCAACAATCAAACATCTAGAAATAAAACCTATCAATGACATATTTAATCTTGGAAAAATCCAAAAGAAATGATGTAATTAGGAAAACTAAAAGATTAAAGAGCCAACAAGAGATCTCACATCTAGGAGGAATGAGATGCAAATAATGGGTATTTATTTCCTCTTTGACACCAGTTTCCAGTCAATATAACTCATTTTAGATCCAAATCATTTTTCTTAATGAGCCATATGCTATCAACATTGATAAAAAACATTTTGCAACTTTGTGTAACTTTGTGTAACTCTCAGATAGCAAGAAGCATTGGACCCTTATTTTCAGAGTGATATTGCTTCACGTAGAGGTCGAATTGATCTGCCAACCCATGCTAATCATTAGCTTCCATGAAAACATAGTTATGAATTCTTTGAATTTCTGAAGACATAAAAGACAAGTGCATCATGATTTTATAAGTGAAAACGTACTATTGACATAGTAGAATCAATGTGTGGTTGTCCATGTTTTGATATTTGATAGTGCTTTCTAGTTGGAATGGCTTTGAAGAACCATGTATCTGCAAGAAAATATCTCAACTATAGCCCAACGTTGAAGAGGAACCTCATCCGATGTGAATGGATGAAAAGAAGGAGAAAGGAGGCTACCTACTGCCTTTATAGGGTTGAAACTTAAACTTCCAAGGCAGTAACTAAACATTATACAAGGAAAATGCAACAACTAGACTTAGAAATTTATAACTGCCAGAGGAAAATCATTGGTTTGGAGAGGTAGTTTAGATGCCAAACTCTACAATTTGCCTCTCTTGGGTAAATTCTCTAGGTGGGGAGGATAAGATGTTATTTCACTATGTTTAGAGGCCGACTGACCTCCTACCCTAGTGATTTAGGCTTATATAGGTAAATTACTAGGTTCAAGGTCATGCTAGTCTTTGAACTTAATGAATTTCTCTCTCTTGGTAAAAAATAGTAAAAATTGTCCTTTTCTACACGCTAATGAAGGTAAATTTCACCTAGTTCAACATCTAAGGGGAAATAGTTGAGTTTTAAGGTTTGTTGGTCTCTCAAATCAATAATTTAGCCTCCTCGAGGAAAATGACTAGGCTTGGTTGTGCCCCTATTGAACAATTCTTTACCTAGCAACGGTTTCCTTGAACCCTCGACCTTCTAGCCATCAACCTCCCAAACTCAACGATTTTCTTCTTGGACCATCAAACAATGTCAAAATTGAAGGACAACACCAACAAGCACCGAAACATTAATTGCTTACCAGATTATTATAGATTACATCTCTCATGAATCGAATCACTAATGTCAAGGAGTTGTTGGGTTGTTGCAAGGCTTCTCTAACTCATTGGAAACCATGGAAAATCACTAATACTCTAACACCTTCACAATCTTCTACACACAAATCTAAGGAAAAATATTTACTACTAAGACTCTATACTCATCACACTACCTTGTTTTTTATATTAGAGATAAAACTAAACTAAGAGAATGCTCATTGAATGATACAAATTTAATTAAAATAAGCATCGATAGAATTCCCTATCTTTTTGGCTTCATAAAACTATATCTCATTGATTTGACCTTGGATTGTCAAACCATCAAATGCAGGGAGTAGAAGAGATGATAATATTTCCAACAAGTAGTCAAACACCCCATTATGCTTTGAGATAGATGCCTTTCATAAAACGTGCAACTCAATTGCCCTATTTGATGAGACATTTTTTAATGTATGTTTTTGTACTTGCAGACCTCGTATTCAAATTTTGTCAACTGTGATGCACTCGTAATCCCCAAAAATGTCCTTCTAGCCTCCTCTATAGTTCCCATATTTGTTTTGGATGGAACACAAAAATGCACATAAACAAGCTTCGGAGGCCAAAGTCTATCTCTCGTTCGAAACACTAATTCATCGAAACCATACCTCTTTGCAAAATCATCATATATGTGATATGGTTTTTAATTTAGCTTATTGATGTATTTGAAATCATTGTTCAAAAAATCAAGAAACCAATAATTAATGGTGAAGGTAGCTCCTAGGTGTTAATTGCACTTTTGTAAAAAATACCATTAATTCCACCANAGGTATGAATTCAAGTGACTTAAATGAAGCTTGAGATCATGTCTTTAAACTTGGGATCGTTCCTTTATAATAAGTTTTATGGTCTGGTCCAGGGTTCATAGCTCAGGTGGTTGGGAGGATTGTTTGATCTCCTCCCCACTCGAGTTAAATTCCCATAAATGACATGTTGGCATGTTGTGATAAGGCTAGAAGGATAGACACCCCCCTTGAGTGGGACCCCCCTCGCAGGTGTGTCTCTAGACGTCTCGATCCTTGCTATGTCATAAGTTTCCTGCTAGAGGCTGGCTTACGAGTTGTTGGCATGAGCCCAGGGTTTATAGTGGCAGCCAACCAGATTTGAACCTGGCCCTCACCCAGGTGATCCTAGCCAGTTACCAATACCCCTAGATCAATAATTATTTATTTATTTATAATATGATGCCAAGACACTTAAAAGCAATGAAGCTTTTGGAATAGTTGCTCATATTCAATAATGATAAAAGACAATCTTAGAAACATTCTACCTTTATATCAAATCTTTTGCTAAAGCCTTTTTTTTATTTTATTTTAAAAATTAAGAAAACCATGCTTTATTTTATTATGTCGTAGTCTAATTGTTCTACGTTTTGGCTATTTTTCAGGGACATTTTCTGTTTAATTTTTCCCAAAATCCGGCGAGAAATTATTGGATTTGCAGATTTGAGTGGTTAATTCTGTAAAATTTGGGTCCCCCAGAGGTTTTTCAACACACTGAATCCATTTCTACATTCAAAAATGGAATTTAAATAACATAAAATTGTGATTTCATGTAAATTTATGTCATCAAATTCCGATAAAAAAAACCAAAACATAGAACAATTATACGTCTTTTATTATAATTACAATGTTCATACATACATTCCAATATCAACTTATTTTTAATTTAAAAAATTAATTTCTTTCTTTGAAAGTTCAAATATCCCCTTCATTTAAAATAATGACTTCTTTATTATTATTTTCATATGTATCTTATATCTTAAAGACATAAACATTTATTATTCTAATGATGTAAGTTTAGTCAATAAAATTCGATAAAGTATTATGCTAGTGAATATGCCTATTCTATATTTTATTGTGTGTTTACTTTATTGTATTTATACATATTTAATTCAATGTAGATGTATGTACAAACTTTAGATCTCATTTAAAATAGCACAAATTCTTGCTTTCTTTATCTTTTATCTTTTGTTTTGAAAACTTGGTACAAATAAATAATTGTAATTGAAGTTTTTATTGGAGATATTTGATCGAGGAGAGAAAATCATCAATACATTTACTTACATTTATTTCATTGATAAATCAAGTTAAGTTATACCACTCAAGTCAAACATACATCTATGTGATTAGTTCGAAGTGCAAAGATGGTTGAGGATGATCTTTGATCACAACTATCCCATTAGAGTTTACTCATACCACCACAATCCTCTTTTGTTCCTTTTTTCCTTGTTCATTTCCAATTTACTTTGACATTCTCATTTTTCAATTAAAAAAGTATGCTAGTTTTTATGAGAGACTTTAAGATTTTAAAGGAGTTCTAAAACTAATCTAAAGAATCTCTTGTCGAACCTCTCAATTGTTGTAATTTTCTTTTATATTACAAATAATATAATTTTTCCATTTGCTCACCAAAGCAAATGCTACTTGAAGTTGTTGAATTTAAATAACAAAACTAGCACATGGTATACCCTTTCATGACAAAATTATACATATTAAGCTTAATAGGTAGATTATAAATTCAACTTTCCTAGTGAAAATGTAAAAGAAACTATATATTATGATTACCATTACTATTATTATAGATCCATTTTAATCTTATAATAATCAAGTGTTGAGATATCAAATTTTATGAGAGGCGCAAACTTTTTTGATGGTGTAAAAATTTAAGGAAAGATTTGTACTTCGATGAATTTAATTCCTCTTAATACTTGATAAATCATAGATTACGATGAATTTATAGTAATGTTATTAATCAATTCATAATTATGTGTAAGATAAACAATTTAGTGTGAAACATAGCAAGTGTTTAAATTTAATATTCTTTAATATCATTTTCATTATATTTGATTGGTCTCATATTTAATAATGTCAATAATTTTTTTCTGTAATATTATATGAGTTGATGTAATATGGGTTGATATGTACCGACGTCGGTATTATTCTTATTACTTATCTACCTCATATCGGGTTGTAGAATATGCCTCTTGGAACAAAAATAAAAATTTGCATAAGTTTTTTTGGCCTACATGCTTATCTACATAATTGATATAATTTTGTTGATTACGTGCGATCTCCTCTCACTTCAAGATGTGGTTTAGGGGGAATTTTTTCTTAATGAAAATTTATGCAACCTCACATAAACCTTTGTGAAGTTGAAATTTGGGTGATTTAACATTCATCTCTTCAACTGTAAAACTTGAGGACAAGAATCGAGAGGTGCTAATTAAATCGCCATCAACCATCTTGATGTCTGCTTCATCGTCACATGACTCGAGGTTTATGGAGCTACCTTGTCACTTAGTGAATTCATCATTGTCACATGAATTGTGAGAAGTCTCCCTTGCTATTCCCTATAGATTACAACTCAAGTGGGCCTAATGGTTAAGAACACGTGTTTCCTTGTAAGAGGTCACGAGTTCAAATTCAGAGGGGGTAGGGTACGTACACCTCCATAAACTCTAGCAGTCAAATCTCTATGTAGAGAGGGTCCCTTATCCCACAAACAAGAAGGTCTCATACACAAATTTGATGTTTGGATTGGTTGTAACCTTAAAATTAGATTATTAGTATTAATAATAGTAAGGATCAAAGTTACATTACTTCTAGTAATCCTTCACCCTTCTACCTAAAACACTCTAACCCAACCCTCAACAATATGACATAATTTATTGAAAACAAACCCACACACATATCAATGCACGATAATAATGCCACAAGACATGCTTCAAAAAACGTTAAGGTAATATATCGAACATAATTTGAACAAGTGAAATTAGTAGCAAAACTCCTTATACCTGCCTCTTAGAAATGTTTTAACTTAACAATGTATATAGTTTAAAGTTAAAAGTTAAAACAATTATAAAATACCTTGAAACTTGTAATAATCTAGTACTTACATGCAAAAACAATTTACAAAAATTAATATGTATATATATTATTATATATTCATATAGTATTAATCAAAGAAGGGTGAAGATGAAAAGCACTTTCTCTTAGATTGTCTAGCCTATACCCATATTAGACCTCATTTTCAAAATTTTTGTCACACTACCAACCTTCCTAACCTCTTAACTCAACAAAAGTATGGTGATCTTGGAAAGCTTCTCTTAATGCTTTTCAAGCACATAAACAAAATTCTAAAGAATCACAATTAATCACTTACCCTCTTAAGGTCCGATAGACCAATTCGGTCTTAGTGGACGTTAATCATCATCATCAATAATAATAGTAAATATTAATATGTATATATATTATTATATATTAATATAATATTAATAACAATAATAAATATTATAATTTTTCTTCCTCGACGATTCGACTCTGACGAAATTTTCAATCTAGGGTTTAACAGTTGCGGTTTCAGCGGCGGCCAACATGGTCACCAAAGGGGGAGGGAGTGGAACCCACTCCTACAAGTAGGTAGTGGTGGACAGAGGGAAAGTCCCACGTGACGTCGGTTTCAAGGAACCTCTAACAAGCACCTTGGGACCAGGATCGGAAAAGAGTCAAGAGGTCAAATAAGGAAAAAGTGATCACGTCAGGGAAGAGGCCAGAGAAGCCCATAACGGTACACAAGAAACAACGAACCCCAATGGGGTAGATGGGCACAACTCGTGTAAACCGAAAACAACATTGATCCCCAAAGTTATACTGGAAGACCCCCAAACGCAACTCTTCCGGGATCAGATGAAGACGCATGCATTGATCTGCAAGTTCATGGGCCTGTGGCCCACATAAAAAATGTTGCGCAGCTGGATAAAATACCAATGGAATTCAAGTGGAGAAGTTGAACTCCACCTGGGATCGAAAGGGTTCTTCACAATAGTCTTTATGAACCTCGAGGACAAGGATAAATTATTTGAGGGGGGGCCATATTTCCATGCCTCAGCGGGGCTGTACATGCGCCCATGGAAGGAAAACTTCTCCCCAGAGAAAGAAAACCTTTAAAAATGTTCCAGTCTGGCTAAGGCTTTACTCCTTACCGCTAGATTACTGGTTGTCATCCACCTTCGAAGCAATAGGGAACAAGCTTGGAAAACATGTCAAGACATCGGAAGCAACATTAAAAGGAAGATACACATCCTATGCAAGGATCTGCATAGAGATGGATGTCTCGGGGGTTCTCTCGGAGGCCATAAGCCTGGAGTTTAGGGATAAGGAATGGATACAAAGCATAGACTACGAGCAAATCCCATTTCGATGCAGAAGATGTCATGGACATGGACACCTACTAAGAGAATGTCCTCTAAAAAAAAAACAAGAACTGGAAAACACCAAACTACAACAGAAGAGGACGGTTTTGTGAGGCCGAATAACAAAAGCAGAGGAAACAAAAGACAAGGAAATCCCCCAACAGGAAGCAACTCAGAAGCCAGGAATAGATCAGAAGGAAGGGGCAACCCCAACCAGGGGGAAGAAGGGGGAAAGGAAAATACGAAAGCTAGGGAAACAAGCGAACATGCAACTCATGAGAACACATAAAATCCAAACAATAAGGGAGAACATAGAGGCAACGCAAGTCCTATGGAAGGAGGAAACAAAGACGCCAACACCCCAATGCAAGAGGTAGACGGAGATGCTGAGATGACACCAAGCAAGGTAGTAACAGAAGACCCAAATCTTAGAGACATCGTGGAAAGGGAAGGAATAGACCTCCCGAACATACTGGAACATGGAAAAGGCAGGGAGTTGACAATGTGGCAGCAGAGCAACTGGATCGCATTCAATATATCTTCCTCCTAAGGGAGGAAGCAAAATCTAGCGCATGCATGGCGAGATAGGACACCTGGGAATCAAAACAGGTGATGGACAACCACAACACTCACCCAAGCAGGCAAGGAGGAAGAAAGGCAGGAAATCAAATAGCGTAGCCCTACAAGAACTAGGAGCCCTGCTGATAAATTCAGGTAAGATTAAAAATCTCTTCCCCAACTCCCCCCCACATGTTTAAATGAAGATTATAACTTGGAATATGAGAGGCCTAAACATCCCAAGAAAGCAACGAATCCTTAAAAATAGATCGAGGAAGGAACAACCTGACCTCTGTTTCATTCAAGAGACAAAATGCACACTGGACATAATGGAAATAATCAGTAAAAAACACTGGAGTAAGTACAAGATGTTGGTTGTAGAAAGACAACAGACGACGGTAGGAATTCTCACCTTGTGGAACCCACAATCAGTGAACCTACCCCCAACAGAATCCATGAGACACACACTTTCTGTTAACATGCAAATTATAGGGAACACGACGAAAATTCTATGCACGCATGTGTATGGCTCCCAGGTGCTGGAGGAAAAAAGGAGAATGGTCCTAGACCTACAGAATATAAAAGAATGAACCAACAAACTCCATTGGATCTTGGCTGGGGACTTCAACATCATCACTACTCTTGCTAAGAAAAAAGGGGGCACCAGGAGATTGGACAGAGATGCGAAAGATTTCTCATCTTTCATAAACATAATGGAGCTTGTGGACATCATGACCGACAATGGACAATTCACCTGGAACAACAAACGACTAGCTCACCACCAAGTAGCCACAAGGCTAGACAAATTCCTGGTGTTAGAATCCATCATTTTGCAGGGATTAGCTTTAGACTGCAACATCCTCCTCTGGGGGGGATCAGACCACTAGCCAGCTCAATTGGAAGTGAATTTTCAGACAACACCAAAGAACAAGCCATTTAGATTTGAGAAATGTTGGATTGATCATCACACCTTCAAGGAGAACAACAACCAATGGTGGCAGGAGGAACTATTGTACCAAGGGACAAGGATGTTCAAACTATACAAGAAACTCAAGTACATCAAACAAAAACTTAAGGAGTGGAACAAAGAAGTCTTTGGAAACATAAACTAGGGGAAAAAAAGCATCGAGGACAGGATGAGGAAGCCGCAGGAACTTTGCATCGAAGAGGGATACACAGAGGATCGGAAAAAAGAAGAGATCCAAATGATCCAGGAATGGGAAGCAAGATGCAAGCAGGAAGAGACTCTATGGCGCCAAAAGTCCATAATAACGTGGCTTGAGGAAGGGGAGAGGAACATCAAGTTACATCAAGTTTTTTCACAGAACAACTATTACAAGAAGATCTCATAACAAAATCTCGAAGATTAGGGATTAGGACGGGATCGAAAGAGAATCCCACAAGGACATTGAAAATACACTGGTCAATCACTTCCAGGGGATAGCCAAAGAGCCCAACCAAGACAGATCCACGACCATCCAGAGGATAACTCAACACATACCCAAATTGGTCACAGAATCAAAATGGCAGCCTATGCAAACCTGTCGCAAAGGAAGAAATCGACCAAGTGGTCCAAGAGATGCCCAATGGAAAGGCCCCAGGCCCAGATGGCTTCACAATGGAATTCTTCAAAGCCTACTGGGATGTGGTTAAGTATGACAGACATGGGGTGGTGGAGGATTCTAGGCACTCGACCTCCATTCTGAAAGCTTTAAATGCCACAATGATTACTCTAATCCCAAAAGAAAACGAAGCTAGGACTCCAGATCGCTACAGGCCAATAGCTTTGTGCAATGTAGTTTACAAGATAATTTCCAAAGTCACAACCAATAGACTGAAACCACTCCTTCCCACATTGATTTCACAAAAACAGGTGGGCTATGTGGAAGGGAGACAAATCATGGACAATATCATCCACGACCATGAGATAATTCACACACTGAAAAGCCAAAGGAGAGGGGCGATGATAATCCAACTTGACCTGGCGAAGGCTTATGACAAAATAAGTTGGCACTACATGGCCAAGATGCTGGAAGCTTTTGGTTTTGACCAACATTGGATCAACTCGATCATCACTCTAGTCTCAATGACAAGCTTCTCGTTGTTAATAAATGGAGCCCCAACCAAATTTTTTTGTCCATCTAGAGGCATCAGACAAGGGGATCCACTATCCGCCTTCCTATTCATTCTAATGATGGAAGGGATGAGTAGAAGTATAAAAAGCGTAACTGCAGCTGGTGAAATAAAAGGCCTCAAACCATTTGAAAACTGTCCAACCTCAACACACCAACAGTTCGTTGATGACACCTTGCTCCATGGCACACCCAAGGTAAAGGAAGCGAGGGCTTATAAAAAAATATTAGACGACTTCAGGGAAGCCTCGAGGGTGGAAATCAATCACTCCAAGTCCATGATATATTTTTTCAACACTAATTCGGCAATTCAAAGAATCTTGGCCAACATTTTTGGGTTTGAACGTAAAACGCTCCCAACGAAATACTTGGGAATCCCCCTGACGGATAGAGCTTGCAATAATGCTACGTGGGAAGGAGTTATCAACAAATTGCAGGAGAGGGTAAAAAGTTAGACATACAAAACTCTAAACCTGGCTGGAAGGCTTATCCTCACCAAAATAGTTCTACAAGCAATTACGACTTTTATGATGTTAGTGTTTCCAGCCCCCAAAGGAATACTACAAAAGATAAGAGCCATTCAAAGATATTTCCTATGGAGAGGCACATAAAACAAAAAGAAACGGGCCCTGGTGGCCTGGGACAAGGTACACAGATCAAAGAGCAAAGGAGGCATGGGGTTACAAGACCCACAGGTAACCAACAAGGCCTACGGGGCAAATCTTTGGTGGAGATGGGTAAAAGACAAATCAGTGTTGTGGGTGAATCTATGGAAGGCCAAGTATGCCCCGAACATCAACGACCATGAGCGAATTCGGTTCATGGGCACAAGGGATGGATCAACTATTTGGAGTCTCGCCTGGCGAAATAAGAATTGGATCCAGAATCATAGCTTCTGTGAAGTTAGAAATGGTAGAACAATAAGGTTCTGGAGGACGTGTGGCAACAAGAACCCGGAATGGAAACTGTGGACAGGGAGGAGCTCCAACATGAAATGATTGGGCAAGGCAAAACAAAAATCCATCAATATTGGAAGCAAAGGGATGGCGGCGCCAGATGGAGGATTTGGGATAAGCTTAATCCACAAAATAGAGCCCAGATCGAAATAATAACGAAAGAGGTGGAGGAGGAATTGGGGAAAAGGAAAATTGGGGTCTCAGAAGAAGATGATCAATTGAGGCGGGGCAAGAAAAATGGGGGCAAATTCAACTTAAAAGAAGCATGGTATTACATTGCGAGCGAGGACCAAGAAAATACGGAGCAACAATGGGAAAAGATCTAGAAGTGTCCCCAATGGCCAAAAATCAAAATGTTTGAATGGCTAGTACTACAAAATCGAATTCTAACCTGGGAGAACCTCATGAAAAGGGGTTTCATAAGTCCCTCTCGATGTCATCTCTGTCAGGTCAAGGAGGAAATCACTGATCACCTCCTCGATGAATGCAACTACGCAGCCAAAATTTGGGATTGGGTGGCCTGCATCTACCACCAATCCAATAGAGTCAGGGGGGACATCAGCACAACCATCAAAGACTGGAATGAAAGATACAACGAAAATGAGACGGTGAACCTTTGTTGGAATCTAACGCTGGAGATGATCATTTGGGCAATTTGGAAAGAAAGGAACCGATGCATCTTCAGGAATGACAACCTACCGGCAGAAAGGCTAAAGGATGCAATAGTCTCTCAAATAAGAGAAACGGTGCAGAGCCACAACTGCAATAAGGATAAATTTCAACTTACAGACCAAGACTCCCGCATCCTGGAATTTTTCGATATGAAAGAGTGGAGCAACAACATAACTGTGGGGCGTGATCCACAACTCCAACTAGGATTCCACAATTGGACTGCGCCTCCATCAGGGTTCCTCAAACTGAATTTTGATGGGGCGACAAAAGGAAATTCGGGAGTGGCAGTGGCAGGGGCAGGTGGAGTGATTAGAGACAGTGGTGGCAATATCATCCGATTGTACGCTGGGAGCATAGGAAACTCAACAAACAATGCAACAGAATTCAGAACCCTAGAGATCGGCCTTGAAATCCTAAGCCAAGAAAGGATGACAAACACCATCGTGGAAGGTGACTCCACCCTGGTTATCAACACGGCGAAAAAACTCCAAAATGGCACCAGAGTGGGCAAGGTTCAGCGACACTGGCGCCTAGCACACTCCCTGCATAAAATCCAAGAGCATTTGAGAACATTGAAATCAGTGGAGTTGTGGTGGGTATGCAGGTCAGCTAATGATCTAGTGGATATATTCGCCAACGAGGGGGTCGAAAAGGAAGGACCGAAACTAGACGATGCCTGGATCAACATACCGAGCGGGCAACTCAGGACAGACTGCAGCCATTTGGTGACAAAAGATCGTGATGACAGCTTAAGCATGGAAAGTCATATCGAGGAGGACAATGCAAGGCCTCTCGAAAGGTATGTGGGACCCAGGCATAATAGGATTGCTTAACACTTGGCCATCAATTACCATGCAAGATCACAATAGGCAGTAGGTGGGTGACTGGAAGAAGGTCGATACATTAATAAGAGTCATGGGGAAAGCACGGGTGAATGGCCAGGCAACAAGTCGAATGCAATGAATGACTTAAGGCATGAGGGGATGGTGATAACCAAGAACGATCCACCAGGCCTCAGTATAGGTACGGATAGAAGAATAGTTGGATCACAAGCGAGTAAGGGCAGTGGAAAGTACAGGGATAAAGGTGGTACCATCATGATCAAACGAGCCTTACCAACAAATAATGACGTAAGTGCTCACCACCTCGGGCAAATCATGGGCAAAAGTATAGGCTCGCAGCGGGGGAAATACCATAAGAAGAGGGACAACAAGAATAGAAGAAAACAGACGGAGCACAGTAGTAAAAGTTATTACAGTTTCAAGGGTAGGAAAGGTAAGGAAACCTGTGAAGTGAGGTACATGCCGAGTAGCCAGAAGAGGATCTGCAGCAGGCAAAGTGGGATGGTGCGATTGAAGCATACACACATGAAGAGGAACCCCCTTGGGAAGGAATTCTTGGAAAGGTCGCAGTGGTTAACAAGAATGGAGTAGGCATCGAAAGATGCAGAGGGCACCTTCCATACTTTGGTTGCGTCGAAGGGGAAGGCGGTAATTACCCGGTGGGAAGAGGAATTAAAGGACAAGCCTGATGTAAAGAGTGGGATGGCATGGTGCAGGAAGCAGACTAGGTGATTGATCCGGGGGCTATGCAACCCAGGGAAACCCTCTACCACAAAATGGTAGAGATGGCCTGGCTAACCAAGATGCTGATCGAGAAAGTGAATTCAGAAAAGGAGGAAGCCAGATAGGAGGATAACAGGGAAAACAATACAATGCTGGACGAGATCCTACGTCGTCTCAGTAGTCTAGAAACAATCATCAAATTGTTAGTAGAGGTAGAGAAGGACCAAAAATGCAAGCTGAAGCGGTTGGCGGCTCAATTCCACCTTTACCTATGCTATGTTCATCATATGGACATCACGCCTGCTCATGGACAAGGTGCACCATCCCAAATCAAGAAGACATGCACGGTCTCCCCGAAGGAAGATAACAAGAGCCAGGCGGATGGTGGGAAGGAGCACCCCTAGGTGCTGTAACGCCTCATAGTTTTGACTTTTTGATTTTGTTAGTCTAATGGCAGTTATGCCCAGGCAATGGAAGGTTAGTTCAGACCTGTTACAAACTCTAGTTTAGGGGGAAGTTTTAGTTTTTTCTTTATGTCTATGTTTTTCAAACTGGGTATGGATGGTCTGGTTTGGTTTCCCCTTGTGGTAGACCAGAACCATCCACCGCAACTATCAACTCTAGCAGCTAGGACCCCCTGGTCTGGTTTCCCTCTAGGTAGACCAAGATCCCCACTTTTTGTATCATAATACTTACAAGTAATATAGATTCCTACACTCACTTACAAAAACAATAATAATAATAAATATTATATATATTAATATCAATATTAAAGAAGTTACTAATAGTTTGAGATAAATTAATGAAAGATAACTTGATATCTTGGAACATTAAACACCATCAAAATTACGATTTCAATATTGGTTTACATTATTGTAAACTTATCTTA
>JASDQU010248432.1:3025-16499 GCA_032191745.1 Picea mariana
TCATCTTATCTCATCTCATATTGTATTCTAAATTGGATATATGCTAAGAGGATGTTTCCCCCTCGAAGTGAATTGTATTCGTTGAATTTTTATCACTTTTAAGACATTTGATCATAACATTTGGTATCAGGTCATCGATCTTATGGTTTTTCTTCTCCAAACAAGTCATCTTAGCATTTTCTCTACAATTTTTTTCTGGGCCAATTCATATAGTGAAATTTGGAGGTTACTTACAAGTCATATCAAGGTACCTATGGTAAAACTTTTAGGTTTTTGGTATATAAAATTTTGGAGATATATCCTATGGAAGAAATGGTTTTTGACTCATCCTTAAGTTCATTTTAAACGAGTCGTCTTGGGATTTTCTCTATAACTTTTTTCTGGGTGGCTTCAGAAAGCAAAATTTTGTGGAGACTGAGTAGGCATCTCCTAGTACGTGTGGTCCAAATTTTAGATTATGTTTCACTATACTTTTGGATATATATTCCATGTAAGATAAGGCTTGTGACTAATCCTGAAATTAGTTTTAAAAGAGTCAGCTTGGTATTTTCGTTGTAACTTTATTTTTGTGCAGTTTCTAACTCTAAATTTTCAGACTCCTGAGAATACATAAAGAAATTAGATGTGACAAATTTTCAGAATTTTAATCATTATAATTTATGAGATATATCTCATAGAAGTTGGGGTTGTTTACTAATCCCCAAATTAGTCCTAGACAAGACATTTTGGTATTTTTGCTATAAATTTTTATCAGTGAAGGTCCAAACTATGAAATTTTTAGGAGTTCAAGAAATCATATCAGAGTACTATGGGGAAAAAATTTAGACTTATAGAGTTCAAATTTTAGATATATATTAGGACAAAGGTAAATTGTCTAGTCATACTCCAAATTAAGGGTTTGAAATGTACATAACTTACAACTGGCATAAGTTTTTATTGGAAGATATATTTTTGGTGATTAAAATTTGTGATAAAGAGGAAAAAGAGAAGCATTATTATTTCTTCACATGGAAAAGGGTTCTAAAGGAAATAATCTTGGTTCTCCTCATAAAAACTCAAACATGACTTCCGAAGAAAATGAAGACTTTGAAAATAGGCTAAGCCAATTAAAGAACCAACTTGATGAAACGAGTGGTAGTATGTTGAAACTAGTGGATTTATCACATTCTCAGGAATCCCTGAAAAGGGAAATGGAAGATGAAATGAAAAGGAAGATGGATGAAAATAGGAAAGATATGGAAAATAAGATGAATGAAAATAGTGCACATATGGAAAAGAAGATGAATGAAAATGGTGCACATATGGAAAAAAAGATGGATGAAAATATGTATCAAATGGAAAAGAAAATGAATGAAATGAAAAAATACATTGAATCCATGTACTTAAAGGGGATCCATAAAATAGATATGGAGATCCAAGGAAATCCTGAAAATAATGAGAACAATG
Organism: Picea mariana; assembly: GCA_032191745.1. Taxonomy (NCBI): domain Eukaryota; kingdom Viridiplantae; phylum Streptophyta; class Pinopsida; order Pinales; family Pinaceae; genus Picea; species Picea mariana. The sequence goes on from JASDQU010248432.1 coordinate 4,472, forward strand.
GTGTTGAGACTCAGTCACATATAACGAGAATTTTATCACAATAGGGAAACACCAATACTGAATTTCAGAATCCACATCATCAAGGATTCAAGTTAGCACCAAGGAAGTACTTCATTCCAAAGTTTGGTATGAAGAAGTTTGGTGGTAAAAATCCTATAGCATGGGTATTCCAGATGGAGCAATACTTTGATCTACACCAAGTGCCAAGCTTACAAAAGGTACCCATTGCATCCTTATATTTAGAAAATGATCAATTTGTTTGGTATCAATGGATTTTTGAAAGAAAAAATAATTATATTATCTATTGGTATTTTTTACAAATGAATTGATATCACATTATGGGGATATTAAGAGAAATACATTCTTTAGTCAATTGACAAAGCTTTAACAAAAAGGACATGTTACATAACACATTCAATAATTCCAAAAGTTGAGTCTCAGGGTAAAGAAAATTCATGAGGATAATTTGTTAGATCTATTTATGTGAACTTTAAAGGATAAAAATCAACATGAGGTGCATCTCTTCGAACCTAAATCCCTAGAGAAAGCTTTCAGTATGGAAAGGAAACTGGAAAACAAAAATATGGATACTAGTGTTGTTCCTGAGATTAAACTTATGGCTCAAAGAATAATGTCAGGCATCGGGAATTTAGTAAATGTTTTAGAAGGTGATTTTTCTTTTGTTGGTTATATAAGAGTAAATCCTCAAATGAAATTAATAACAGAATAGGACAAAGGTTGTGTTTCATTGTCTGATTCAATTAATAAAATCAAGAGATATGGGGGAAAACTTACAAAAATGTTAAACAAAATGAGGTATACCCTCAAAAAGACATAAGATACAGTGATCCAAGTAGATTGCAGGTCTTGTAATTAATAATAGAAAATACAAGGAAAAATTGCTTGCTTATCAAATAAATGATAAAATGTGATTACATTAGATGTTGTACTAAGTTGCAACCACTCACTTATCAAGGAGTAACATAAAGAAACTATAAGTATGGAATACAAAGGGAGCACATAATTCAAACTGCACAAAATTTGGAATCCTTGTCTGCACTTGTATTAATACTCAAAAAGGATGAGTTTTCTTAGTTACAATACGACAAGAAGCAGCCCATGTTTAATCTTCGAAATATGTATTTATAAAAAAGGTTCTCAACCCTAAGCGGTTGGAATTCTTTTCAATTTTAGAATAGTAAAAATTACAAAATGTGAAATTTGAAACGCTTCACTTGCATCTCCCCTGTCTCTTCACCATGATGGTGGAGACATTTTTTCTTCACGTACTCCAGCTCAGAAAACAACTGGTCTCTAATCATGACCTGTGCATCATTCCTTCCCAAATGTGTTGGCTTTCCCTTGCTCAACACACTAAATGAATCTGCCCACAAATTGCACCACTAGCCTGGAGGGCTCTATAGTATCATTTTCCTCAAAGGTATAAAAATTCCTTTCTATATGAGGTATCTTATCTTCCACCCTCCTAGCTTCTAGAGATAGAGATTATAGTCTTAAGCTAGGGTTGACTATCCATTTATTCATTAGAGTAAGGTCAACCTGCTTCAATTATAAAGTTTCGGCCCGAGCTTCTTCCATACTTTCTTTGAAATCAAATTGATTTTTTTCCATATCAATCTATCCCAGAGCCTCAGAGATATTATCTCTTCTCACGTACAGTGACTCTTTGTCAAGAGAATTTTTTTTTTCACAAGCTCTTTTCACCTCCTTGACCAATATTTTACTTTCAACTATATTAACCTCCAAGTTCTTAAGTATTATATCTCCTTAGGTTTGTTCTAAGAGGGATAATCTGGTGGCCCTAGCAACTTCCTCCTTTGATGATGACAGGACAACCTCATGGAATGTCACTCTAGCTGCAGTGGCCTCCTTCTCTTTTATGCAAATATTATCTAAAGGGAGTTCTTCCAATCGATAATAGTTTTAAATGCCTTCTATTTTAGTCAAAAGGCTTCATTAGGATGATCCTAGATTCTCATGTACCTCTAAATCTTGGGCATGAAAGGATGATATATCCACTGTTTCTTTTCCGGTCAGGCTTATTTTCACCTGCAAATGTTTTACCAATTCCTTGGTTGCCTGTGAATTTCTCTACATCTCATCAAGGATGATCTTGAGCTGTTGAATTTCCTATCAATCGTGGGCTCTAATCTGCTCAAAGTCTTTAGTCATCTCTCATGAATCCCTGCTCTATAGTCTTTATTTTTTCCTACAACTGTCTCACCAGCAGATCCTTCTGCTTCAACCTTTCCTTCAGGTTGCCCACCGAAAACTGGTTTACAATGGAAAAGTCTCCTAATGAATCTGCTATGTCCCTAGCGAAATATGTTTCTTCTTGGGCCTTTCCATCATACAATACTCTATGCCTCTTGACAGGCCCACCCTCCCTCTAATGTATTTATCTTTTTACTACAGCCTTTCTCTTCTTGCTAAAGAAGATATTGGAAGGAGGCATCTTTTCTACCGAAATAGGCATGATATTCTCTATGAATACCACTTCATCACTAGGGTTACCTCTACTAGACGGTATTGGCGTGATAGATTGAATGGGGTTGTTGATCTTGGTGGACGGTTGTTTCCTGACTATGTCAATAGCTGACTTTCCTGGTGTGAACGTTGTTTGTTCTTCCCCCTTTTTTATCGAGGCTTCATCCTGAGCTTTAGTTTGATAACTTGTTGGGTTCATCAACGCGATGTCCTCCACATGAATCAAAACCTTATTTATCTCCAGATGTTCTTGATAATCCTATCCATTGGAGCTCCCTGTTTCGACGCTCTGGGTCTCAATTCTTTGTGCAGTAGGAGGTGTCAGGTTTTCTCCCTGTAATACTTTGGGAAGTCCATTTCTTCGATGCTTCTGGAAGTTATAAAACTTGGCCATTATATCTGGAGTCAGATCTTGAACTCGACTCAAGACCTCCTGGTAGGACCTTTCTCCTCGGAATATTTCATCCTAAGGAAAATCTTCATGTTCATATCTTTTCAAATTGTAGAGGGTCATGTGATTACCTATGACCTTCTGCGGATCATGCCTCTTGAATTCAATATTTACCAGCTTGATTTCATCCAGGGTCATGGCTTCTAATTTTGAGTGGCTGAAATCCAGGAGATAAAACATACCAATCTACATGGGAAAGGCGGGCCATACCCTTTTATGTATTGATTTTAGCTCTTTACTAATTCCCCCATGCACAGTTTGATGTGCTACTTCACGGCACACCAATCGATCTGGTAAAAAATCAGGCAGAGCATGTGGAGGAAATGAACAATTGAAAACCCTAATATAGGAGAAATGCTCTTTAACATATGGTTCATCTATCTTTCCTAGATTAGCCACTATTTTGTCATAAATCCTAGGAGGTGGGCAACCATATATAGCGGTATGTATCGACACCACCACCTAGTTGCAGATTTCATAGAAGAAATATTTGGATTTATCTTCCCAAAGTTTTAAATGATAAACATGTATGGGCTTGGCACTAGCTGGAGTCTAGTTCCATCCCATCAGTGGAAAAGGTGTCATAAAACAGACAATGTCCATGATGTAAGTCAACATGAAAAATGGGGCAGGTTGCCCCTTGGCTTTCAGTGATTGATATTATGTAATCTCTCTAACCAAATTGTCTGAGAACATCTTGGCATAATCAAAAGAATATATGTTTGCTACTGTATGCATAATAGGCACCCACGGTAACGATAAATGGGCTATGTTTTCCCTCACGTAGAGTCTACACATCATCATTGTTACATACATCATGTGAGGCTCTAGTGTGGAAACTGTGTATACGCCATGGGATTCGGCTCTAAACTTCTCAGGGCAAGAGCACCAATCCTTAATTAAGTCGGGAAGGTTTCTTCCATATTGGGCGCATTCCTTCTTGTCAAAGTCCCTCATGAAGTCGACATTGCAGATGAAATTGGGTGTTGGAGACAATTTGTACATTACCTGTAAATGTTCTGGCCAGAAAGACCCAACTGCGACCTTTTGTGCATTGAAGATGGTCATGGTCAGGATATCAATGTTTTCCAGTGCCCAACCAAAAATATCGTTATAAGGCAAGAGACTAGGCCTCGTTGTTATCTTATGTAACTCTAATTGGGCAATAGTTTTATATTTGGTAGCTAGGGTCTCTGTCTCCTCATCACCTGAATCGTCTGGGAAGTCAACCAATTCATGTTGTAGAATATTGAATACCTTCATCTGAGATTTAATGATGTCTATGTTGCTGGGTGAAGTATTGGAAAATAAATCTATTTTCTATCTCGAACTTTCACCAACCCCTTTAACCATTTTTTCATGGAGCCATGATAGTAGTAAACCCAGCATTGTATCAACTGTCACAAAAAATGCACAAACTTATTATCTCGCTAAGCTTGTTGTTCTATGAAAATGCAAATAGAGTTCAAACTTCAATGTCTTTTTCACCTTAAGAATATCATTTTACGCATACATGCACTGACAATGTATTTACTTTCATTAATGGAAAAGATTTATGTGGGGTTCTGAGATCTTGTTCAAAATGATTGTCGTAGATCGATTATTAATGTCATTAACATCTGGTGATTCATGATCGGGAAAAGAATAGATGAAATTTGAATTTATCTGTGTTATGATTCAGTGAAAGATTAATCACGAGATAATTTTCATCAATGCATCAGGTAATTGCACTTAACGTTAAGTAAATTTCAGAATTTTGGATCTTGGGATATCCTATAACAGTTCAAGATGTGATTTCCGAAATGCGAAATCGTGATGCGATTAATTAATTTTAATCATGTTTAACCTCAAATATTTCATGGTTTCAGATCTCGAGATATTGATAGTCGCTCGAGGCAGGATCCCCAAAACATGAAATTGCGATGTAATTATTTAATCGTTAATTGTTTTTAATCCTTAATTAAAATAGCTTCAATCTTAATACATTTTGGGAGTTTGGGCTTCAGGATATTAGTGATACGATAGATGGTGAAGGCCCAATTTCTGAAATCATGAAACTATTATTCGATTTTTTCTGATTAGATTTTAGTATTTATTTCTTCATTCGTTTGGTCAAATAACTTCATTTAAAAAATCTGACAGGTCATTTTCAGAAATATACGTCGGAGATTAAGGGGTATATGTGTGTGGTGACTTGGATATTTTGAACACTTTTCACGTATTGGGACTTTGGAAGTGAGGCATGTTGAAACGCCTGAACTACGAAACCCGAAATTCCAAAGTATTCTATAGAGATTTGACTCTTTAACGAGTAGGCATCTCCATAACTTATGAGAGATTAGGATCATTTGATTTGATGGAAGATTTCATCAACCGAGAGAATCAAGCGTGCGTTATTTTATTTTAAATTGAAACATAATTTATTTAAAGACTAAAGTTTGGAAATTTGTATGTGCTCCAACAACTAGAAGGATGGACAGTAACAATTATAGAAGACACCATGTTCCCTCTGCTAACACCACTCAACCAAAAAGGTTGACACCTCATCAAATGGATGAAAGAAGAGAAAAGGGTCTATGTTTCAATTGTGACAAAAAGTACAGTAAGGTTCATAAATTTGGTGAGGAGAAATTGTTATACATATGTTGTGAAGAGGAAGAAGATCAAGAATTGGAATCATCATAAGATCTATATCTTGAAGAGACTACTCCAATGAAATCTTGCCATGCATTGGCTAGAATCAATACTCCACAAACCCTCAATATACAAGGATACAACAAAAATAAAAAGTTAACAGTGTTGATTGATTCTAGTAGTACCCATAATTTCATCAATTCCAAATTAGTAAAAGATCTCAATTGATTTGTATTTCTAGCACCAAAGTTTCAAGTAATGATTGCAGATGGAGGTACCATACATTATTATGGGAATTTACATAGTATTAAGCTCAATATGGGGGTGTATTTATTGGATAGTCCCATGATTTCCATACAAATGGGTGGTGTTTATGTTATATTAGGGGTCCAATGGTTAAAATCATTGGGAACAGTGGCCTTAATTTTCAATATATTTTCATGATATTTTCATCAAAAGGAAATAAAATTGAGCTTAGAGGTATCCAAGGGAAACCCTCTAAAGTGATAAGCTCTAATAACATGACAAAACTACTAAAAAAGGGACAATGTGGTGTAATTGCACAATTTTGCTCACTTGATGTTCAAACATCTATATCCTCTGCTCCAATGGATCTCCAACTAGTTATCAACAACCATTCTAAGGTATTTGGAGAGATTCATGAGGGTCTTCCACTGGCTCGAGATCATTTTCATGTTATTCATTTACAAGATGGAAGTATACCACCTAACAATAGACCTTACAAGTATCCATATGCATAGAAGAGTGAGATTGAGTGTATGATCAAAGAAATGTTAGAGGATGGCATCATTCAACCTAGAAAAAATTATTTTTATTCACCAGTAGTGATGTTTACAAAGAAGGGTGATTCATGGCATATGAGTCCATATTATAGACAACTCAACAAAATGACCATCAAAGATAAGTTTCATATTCCTATCATTAATGAATTATTAGATTAATTACATGGAGGAAAATTGTTTACTAAGTTGGATCTTCGTTTGGGATATCATCAAATCATTATGAGGCAGAAATACATTCCCAAAACATCCTTTAGAACACATGAAGGTCATTATGAGTTTTTGGTTATGTCATTTGGACTTACTAATGAAGCTTCAACATTTCAAAGCTTGATGAATTCTATTTTCAAACCCTTCCTTAGAAATTTTGTGTTAGTATTTTTTTATGACATTATAATCTACAACAAAACATGGGAAGAGATGTTGACAGAGTGTTACAACTTTTGTAAGAGCAACAACTTTATGCAAAGCCTTCCAAGTGTGCCTTTGGGGTTCAAGAAGTGGAATATTTGGGTCATATTGTATCTCATGAAGGCGTAAAAGTGTACCATAACAAAATTAAAGTTGTGATGGAATGGTCAGTTCCCAAAATCTTGAAGAAACTTAGAGAATTTTTAGGATTGACGGTCTATTACTGCAAGTTTTTTGAGAACTATGGTCAAATAGCAGCACCTCTAACAACCATATTAAAGAAAGAATCATTTCAATACTCAAGACGCAACCAAATATTTTGAAAAACTTAAGGATGTTATGTGTACAACTCCTATCCTAGCCACATTTGACTTCATAAAAAAATTATTGTGGAGTGTTATGCCTAAAGACATGGAATTGGTGTTGTTTTAATGCAATAAGGAAGACCCATTTCCTTTTAAAGCAACCAAATTAATGGAAAAAACTTACTTAAAACAATTTATGAAAAATAAATGTTGCCCATACTATATGCAGTTAAGAAATGGCACCTTTACCTAATAGGAAGACACTTCAATGTAAAAATAGATCATGATAGTTTGAAGTACTTCTTGGAGAAATGATTATCTTCAAAAGAACAACAAAAATAGGTTACAAAGATGCTAGGTTATGACTTTGAAGTTATCTATAAGAAATAAAAACATAATAATGTGGCAGATGCACTTTCGAGGAAAGAAGAAGAAACAGAGGATTCACTATGTGATATTTATATTCCACAATCTGATTGGGTGTAAGAGGCAAGGATAGAATGGAAGCAACATCAAGAGGTATGTAAGATCTTCCAAAAACTACAAGAGGACCTTGGTTCATTAGATAAATTTGTATGGAATAATGTTTTTTTATTGTATCATGATGACCTATATTTATGTAAGAATTCTCAACTCAAACAGAAGTTCCTTATGAAATTGCACACTTCTCATATAGGAGGACATTCAAGGTTCTTGAAAACTTACCACGGGATCAAGAAAGATTTTTTTCTGGGAAGGTATTAAAACTAATGTTCAAAATTTTGTGTCTGAATGTGTGGTCTACCAACAAAATAAGGGAGATACAATCAATATTCCAAGTCTCCTACAACCCTTATCTATACCAAGTCAATGTTGGGAAGACGTTTCAATGGATTTTGTTAAAGGTTTACCCAAATATGAAGGAAAGACCATAATTATGGTAGTAGTGGATTGACTAACTAAGTATGCCCATTTTTCTCTCTCCCTCACACATCCTTTTAAAGGAAGTACAATAGCCACAACATTCATGGAAATAGTTCAAAAACTACATGGGGTCCCCAAGATTATTGTAAGTGACAGAGATCCAATTTTCACTGGAAATCTTTGTGCTGGATTATTTTCTTGTTTGGGTACTCAATTGGCTCATAGATCCTCTTATCATCCTCAATTTGATCGGAAAAATGAGATTGTGAGTAAACATATAGAAGGATATCTTCATTGCTTGGCATTTGATAAACAGACACAATGGGTCAAGTGGTTTCCCTTGGCAAAATGGTGGTACAACACATCCTTCCATACTTCATCAAAAATGTCCCCATTTATGGTACTTTATGGATATCATCCTCCATCCATCAGATCTCCCTCGAAAGGAAATGCAAAGGTTTAAGAAGTGGAGGACCACATAGGACACCAATAAGAGGTTCTCAAACTATCAAAGGACAATTTGGTTATGGCACAAAATAGGATGAACAACAAGCCGATCAACATCGCAGTGAAAGGGAATATTAGATTGGGTATTTTTTAGGCTATAACCATATAAGAATATGTCCCTCAAGCAACAAATTAAGGACAATAAATTAACACCCAAATATTATGACCCCTATAAGGTCTTGCAAAGGATTTGAAGTATGGAATACAAATTGGAGTTGTCTCCATATTCACGTGTACATCCAATATTCCATGTTTCTTTCTTAAAGAATGTAATCAATGACAATATCCTAGTCCAAAATATTTTTCCATAGATTAATGAATAAGGGAAAATCATACTAGAACCAGAAAAAAAATACTTGAAACAGGGATTAAGCGACTGTGAAATAAATTAATTAATGAGTACCTTGTCAAATGGAAGAGGCAACATGGGAATATGATTTCTTCATGCCTGGACATTCTAGTGGTACGAAGTGCATGGTCCTTCTCTAAAGTCCCTTCTAATAATGAGTCACCTTTAGTTTCCCATCAATCTATTCATCCATTAGTTGATGAAGTGGTCATGTTGATGCAATCTTTGACTGATCCCACTCTTTTTTTGGAGGGTGATGCATCTCTTGACCATGTTTTCTCACATCATATTCACCCAGTCATTGAGAAAGTGGTCAATCCGATAAAATATTCATAAAATATCACTCTTCTCTTGGGGAGTGATGTGTCTATCAACTATGTCTTTAGCATTTCCAGTTCAATTCCTTCTGAATAGGGGGGATTTCCACTAACTTTGAGCATGCTTCCCTCAAATTTGAGGATGGTTTCATTTTATTAGATTTATGTTTTTTATCCTCGCCTTCCTTCTTCTACACCCCTCCAAATAAAGGTTGAATCTAATTCAAAAACAATTTATCAATGTATTACACTACATGAAGGAGCCTCCACAAGCATTTTTTCCTCCTCAACTTGGCAAGCTTTGGGTTCTCCCAAGATTGTGTCAACTACTAGTGAGTTTTGGCTTTCGACTAAGTACCTAGTGAATATTTATGGACTCTTCCTCGGATTCCTATCACATTAGGTTGGAATATTATCCTATTCGATATGTTAGTGGTGTAAGACCCTTTAGACTTAAATTTGCTTCTTGGGCATGATTATGTTTATGTCATGAACATTGTGGTGTCTCTGCTCTTCTGTGTGATGCATCTTCCTCACAATGGAAGCATTGTCACTAGTGATAAACTTCCATCTAATAATAACCATCCTAATTTTATTTTATCTCATGTTACCCCTTTCTATGTTCCTAGTGTTCGAGTAGACTCTACCTCACCATAGGTGAATTATGTGGTATCATATCCTCGGTGTTCAATTGCTTCTGAGAAGTTTTGAGAAGGAGCCTTTACAGACATGTTTTCTTTCTCAAGACAAGATCTCGGTAATTGATCATGTGATTTATATAATGGGGGCATGAGAGCCCTTGTTTTCCCCCATTGGTCTGAGTGATCTTGAGTTTCTTCTAAAGTATGATCTTATTGTTTGTGAGACCTCGATCCCTAGTATTTGTGAGTCATGAATTCCTTATTTACATGATTTCTTGGATGTTGAATTACCTTTGGATCGAAGCATGATTTCAGATGGTAGACCATGGGAAGACACGCATTGCAGAATGTTATTTCTTCTCAAACTAGAAATTTTACAAGTTGATTACCGAATAAACCCTTGGCTTGAGCCTAGTAATGGGATCTACCTAAAAATGTACTATACATAAGTCGCAAGGCTATGTAGTAATTTGTAACATATTTTTCTTTTAGGGTTTATTGTTTTTAAGTTTTGTATTCTAAAGAACATTTTTTTATCATAGGTTTATATATTGGATTCATTAACTTCTGGATGAATTTTTTTGGTCATATGTACAGGAATTTGGAAATTTTTTGCTTTGGAACCTTTTTATCATGTCCATGTGTTCTAACAGGTAATGATCTCAAAACTGGCATATAGGTTATATTTTTCCTTTCATGCATTTTGCATTATCCATTTCTTGGTTCATTTTTCATTAGGATCAACCCCACTGCTATTAAGCCATAAGATTGGCTCATTACCCCTTAATTAGGGCATATTACATTACTAATGTTATTTTGTTTATGTTGGATTTATTCCATTAGTTTTAATTATACCTCCTAGTCTCCTATATATACCAAGGAGACATTTTCATTTGGAATCATCCTGTACTTGAACATTTATGTGGGGTAAAAGGAGCTTGCCCCCTCAAAGAGGCTTATTATCTAAAATTATCTCTTTTTCAAGGATTTGAGTACTTATTCTGAGGTTTTTCTATGCTATAGTGATATTTGATTCTTAACATATGGTATCAAAGCTCAAGGTCTTGGGGTTTCGCTGCTACATCTGAGACACCTTGGCATTTTCGCTATAACTTTTTTTCTACAACGTTTCAAAAAGAATGGCCTAGAGGATATTTATTAGACAGATCAAGGTACATTGGGTTAAAATTTCACCTCCTGAGGCCTTATAATTTCGGAGATATAGCCTATACATGATAGGGTTCTGGAATCATCCTGAACTGAGTCATTGTGGAAGTTTTGCTATAAAAAAAATTCTGTAACGTTTCAGACCCTGAAATCCAGAGGATATTCACAGAAATTAGTAAGGTATCTGTGTTAAAATTTCAGCTTTTGGTTCATCTTACATTTGTAGATACACCCTATGGAAGATAGGGTATCTAACTAGTCCTATTGACTAGTCTCAAGAAGGTGTTTCATGTAAAAAAATCATAACTTCTTCCTAGAGTATCCAAATTGAGTGGGACCACTTTCATTGGATAGTGGACAGTCTTTAGTATTTCTGGTACGAGATTCAGAATTTTATATCAATTATTTTGTGCAGGGTACGCTATACAAGTGAGATCTCCTAGAAAGGCCAAAAATCAGCAAGTTGTGGGGAAGTTACCGTAAATTCCACTTGGCACATCCAATTTTGATCAGACCTGTGGCATTGCAGAGAAGAAATATCAGAGAACTACATAAAATAAAATTTCATACCCAGAAGGGTCGAAACTTGGGAGATACAATAGAAGAAAGATTGTCTAGCAGAACCACCTCAAAATCAAGGTTCAAAAGTGATACTTGGCCAACATGCCACCCAAAAAGGGAACTTCTACACCAAATAAGCCTCCAAACAATCCTACTTGGACTCTTGATGAAGGTGAAGAAATGCGTAGGAACATAAATGATTTACAAAAGAATATAGTAACAAAAGATGAACTACAAGAGATGGAAGCTAAGTTGGAGGCAAATATGGATGGTTTAAAAGAGGAGATCATGGAAGTATTGAAAAAATTCGTTACGGAGAAGACACCTGAAAGTGAAAATGCATCCCATGAAATTCATGATGAGGACACAATGAAGGTGAATCAAGAATGGAGAAACTCCAACTTTGGGTTGAAGACCAACCACGTTCCTAAGATCGATATGAGGAAGTTTGATGGCAATGACCCAATCACATGG
>JASDQU010248436.1:4882-16012 GCA_032191745.1 Picea mariana
ATGAATGTATTCTTTGATATATAAGAAATCATTATGTGGTTCTCTCATTTGGGTTTCCACGTAAATTCTGGTGTAGTGTGTACTTGATGTGATTTTGTTGATGTGATGGTGCTTATGTTTATATGCTCATGATACATTGATGATATATTGTTGATTAAGTTGAAGTTTATATATTGTGGTTAAAAGTGGTAAAAGTGTTCATACTCATTCACTCCCCCACCACACCCTCCTCTCATTATTCCAACAATAGAAAGAGGTGATATGTGACATATTTCAATTTGAAACACATAACACATTTATCGGTCTAGAGAAACCCATTTTACATCGGTTCTCTCAAGTTAATATACTTTTATCACCTAAAACTACCCACATAAAGATGAGATTTTTGCCTTAAATCCAAGTTCCTTATTTTCTTCCAAATTTTATATATTCCCTCTTGAATAAATAAGTCCTTAATCCTAAAACTCCTCATTGAAATATATCTTTCCCTTGGATGTTTCTTCCCACAGTAGTTATATTATTGAGATAAATTTTGAATATATGTTTGATATAATTATGACTAACATTTATATTAGAGATTTAAAAATACACAACCTTAAATATTATTAAAAAAATAATATTTCCTATTATTATTATTATGCTATTATATTGTTACATAACATTTAATTTATATTTAATCCTTTTATTCCAACTCTCAAATGAAGGATGAATGTCTAGTTCGCATTATTATTACAACTATCAAATGAAGGATGAATGTCTAGTTCGCAGTATTATTACATATGATTTAATTTATATTTAGTCCTTTTAGTCCAACTCTCAAATGAAGGATGAATGTCTCGTTTGCATAAAAATCATCTTTCAAATGAAAGATGAGTGTCTAGTTTGCATAAAAAAAAATCACCTCGTGTTTTTTCTATTTTGGGATTATATTTATTTGTTTTAAATATTCATTCAATTTTGAAAATAAGATCATACAAATATGTTCAAATTCAAATGGATATATCGAACTTCATGTATAGTTGTATTTTTTCTTCCTAACTAATAGGAAAGTTAACCAGTTTTTAAATTAATATGTAAATTTTTGAGATTATATTTATTTGTATTTATTTTAGGATTATTTTTATTTGTTTTAAATATTCATTCAATTTCCAAATTATGATGACACAAATATGTTCAAATTCAAATGAATATATCTAACTTCATATATAGTTGCATTTTTTCTTTTAAAATACGATGACACAAATATGTTCAAATTCAAATGGATAGGTATAACTTCATGTATAGTTATATTTTTTTCTTCCTAAAAACTAATATGAAAATTAACTAGTTTTTAAATTAACATGTAACTATGGGGTCGGCCAAATAATGGACGTCCGTTCATAATGAGTTAGAACTAGTATCTATATAAGAGTAAATGGTCAATAACATCATTATTACACTTACATTAGTGTTACGACCATCCACATTCCCAAGCTACACATATCTAAAATTGTGAGATTTTTTGCTTTCTTGTGTTATCAATATTTGCATTTAACTCGAAAGTGTAAAATGAAATTGAGTAGTTTACTCAAATCTACTATTTAAAATATTTCCATTGATTTTCCCTCATAGTTCTTTATGGACATCTAGCTAAGATAGGATAAAAATTTATTTAAAATTTACCTAAAGAATACCATCTTTTGAAAAAAGTTGATTTACATTTTTAATCTTAACTTGTTTAATTTTGTTCATAATTGTGAATTGTAATTTAATTAGTTTTATACTTTTACGATGTTTTTTACACGATCACAAAAAGGTTTCTAATAGCTATAACATACCACTAGAGATTAATTCATATATTAACATTATACATGTATTTGAAGAATTAAGAGTCTTTCCTTTGTCATTCAATCAACTTAGCAATGGGGGATTTCTTCTCAATTCATTAGTTCAACCTAGCAATTGAGGATTTCTTCTCAATTCTTTAGTTTAGCCAATGGGAGTTGCTTTGATTTCCTCAAAAGTGTCATTATAAATTGAAAAATATGCCAAAATGATGATGAGTAAATAAGATTGAGTTGGTATAACTGAAATTTAAAATTAAAATTTGGTTCTAGTTACAACTACTAGTGATCTTGTCACTAAGAAGTCTTTGGCTTACCAATTACCAAGTAGTAGATTAAACGATGTAATAGAATAGAATGGTGGTGTCCTTATTTTTACAACTTAGATTATTATATATGTGTTTTTGCAACACTAAATTAGTAAATAGTGCACCATATTTCAACAACATAGAGCTATTGGGTATTGTAGGAAGAGGTGATATGTGGCATCTTTCAATTTGAAACACATAATACATTTAAAGGTCTAGAAAAACCCATTTTACATAGGTTCTCTCAAGTTAATATACTTTTATCACCCAGAACTATCGACATAAAGTTGATATTTTTTACCATAAATCCAAGTTCCCTATTTCCTTCCAAATTTTATATATTCCCTCTTGAATGAATAAATCCCCCTTTTTTTTTTAAGTAAAAAAGACAAATCCTGTTATATTAAACCTTCAGAAAAAGAAATACACTTGACATACAAGTGCCAGTTGTCCTGCCTATGCAGGAAACTAGGACAGCTGGCCTGTCCACAACAACATGCAAAATCAAACACCATGTTTCGCCACCCTGCCCAAAGGAAACCAGGGTGCATATCCATTTTCATCAGCAGTTTAGTAAATTCTGTTTTAACGCTAACTAAGCTAGTAACTAAAGAGCTACAACTCTGATAAACAACAAAAGAAAAGGAGTTGGAGACCATATGAAATAGTAGACCCTATTTGCCAGAGTCCTCGCAACCTTCCTTCACCTTGCCGCCATTAACAGGTATGACATAGGGCTGAGCACAGGTGGGGCATTGGTGCTGGGGTGTGGCCCTGGAGTAGGCTGCGTAAAGCGTGTCCAAGCATTAGCTAATGCAGATGGCTCTGAAAATTTGATCATCCACCAGGCTGTGTACCTCAAAGATCACGTTTAGGTGCTCCGGATGTAGGAATGGTGGTGATGGCAGTGACTTTGTTTCAGCCTCCGTTTCCTGGTGACCCTGTGTCTTCCTCTGCGGCTGTGAGTTGACTATGCATTCCGACAGCTCCTCCTCAACTGGGCAAGTGTCTAACTCTACATTCGGAGCATCGTTGGGGGTGCGAGTCTCTTTCAAACTGGGTGGTGGTGCTGCTTCCCCAAAGCACGCTGGGGGGTCCCAATTATCCGGGACGATAAACAGTCGACTCTCAGAGAAGTCCGGTGGAAGCTCTATGGACGGGTTTTCTTCGACGTAAGTTCGGGGGGGAGAACTTGTTGTTATGGCGTCACCACATCATTTTCTCTTGGCCAGGAGCGGAGCTCTTTCGAAACGCTTGTGCCTTTTCCTTCTTGAATCAGCCGCATACCAGCCAACTCCTCTGCGGGGTCTCCCCCTTGCCCGCGGCGTGGTGAGAGTGAGGGCTAGTGCCAGGATGCCTCCTGTGCGTCAGTTCTTGCTCTACTCGGTGAGCTTCAATTGCATTCTGAGAGGTCCGGTTGGACGGATAATGACATAAAATATGGCTTCCATGATTAACACTGAGAGCTTAATGCTATGGTTGGCTGGCCTATGCTCACGTGTGAGAGGCCCCATCGATAATCGGAGGCCGACGGAGGTGAAAGACTTCATAAATGGCAGTGGTTTGAGGTGAGAGCCACCATAAATGGCCTCTCCCTTCGCGCCTCCACGTGCCCTTCCTTTCCGCATGGCACCCCATCCGGGGGAATGAATAAATCCTTAATCCTCAACCTTAAATATAATTGAAAAATTGAGACTTTTTTATGCAACCTTTATCAAAGTTTTGACCAACCTTAAATTGTAAAAAAAATACTCATTTTCAGCCATGCATATCATATCAAAGATTTGACCAACCTTAAATTGTAATAAAAACTCATTTTTGGCCATGCATATCATTTAAATTTGGATGAATATTATTGGTACTTGTATTATTATTATTATGCTATGTATATCATTTAAATTTGGATGAATATTATTGATATTTATATTATTATTACATTTTCATTTTAACGAGATTGCCACCAACTATAGAAATAAATAAAGAGGTTAAGTGTATTTATTTTTATATTTTCAGCTTAAATAAATATGTTTTATTATATAATAGAGTTAAAAGTTATGGTGAAAAGTATAATAAAACTAATAAAGTATAATACAGTGAGAATAGGGTTTGAAGCCATTACAAAAATATATTCATTATGAACTCAATATGTCATTTGAGAGAGTTTGGATGGGGAAGATAAGAATCATTCCTCCCAACTACTTAAACTAAACCCTTATGTTAAAAAATCTTTGATTAATATAGATTAATCATTCCTCCCAACTACCTGAGCTAGAACCTTCTGTTAAAATATCTTTGATTAATATATATTAATATAGTGAGACTATACAAAGTGAGTGTTAATTCATCCTGACTACTTGAGCTAAACCCTTCTCTTAAACAATATTTGGTTAATATATATTAATCATTCCTCCCAACTACCTGAGTAAATCCTTATGTTAAACGATCTTTGATTAATATAGATTAATATAATGAAATTAATCACAGAGTTAAGTGAAAGTTTAAATCACAGAGGAAAGAAATTAACAAGAGTTACTTGGAATAGACAAATTTACGGAGGCAGGTTTCCTTGGCCGAGGAGCAAAATGATTTTGACTCGTTTTGCAGCTCACACCATTAGGTTGCTCAGTAATTAAGAAGAAGTTTCCATCGATAAACACGAGTTACCTTAGTGCAATAGGCTATCCAATATTCATAGGTAGGTACAACGATAACCTTATTCTCTTCAGTAAAACTAGTTGCACATAAAAACCAGGGCACTATGTTAGAATGAATCTCATAAGAATAATCGTGGGGAAGCCTACCATTAGTCATGAAAAAGATGTCGCTGAGAAACAATGGCATGTTGGAAATTGTAACTACAAGTCGGTGAGATCCTCACGTCACCGCCAATTTGTCTGTCAATCGAAATCTGTCAGTAGTCAAAATGTTAGTCAGACAGTCTGACAGTCTACAAGTGCAAAGTCACACGTCTACTAAAAAGTCAGTCGACAAATAGGAGAGCTATAAATGGAGCCAAACTCTATCTTCCTGAATTAAATTAAGTTGTTGAAGAGTCAGTCATAGTTATGGAAGTGTTTAATGTTGAGTTGGTCTTAGCTTCTAAAGGAAGTTTATATAAGTATGAGTTTCTTAGTTAGAAAAAATGGATAGATAGAGATATAGAGAAAATGAGAGAGGGATACAGAGAAGCTGTTCAAGAACTAGCAACAATTGAAGAGTTGACAGGAGAAGTATCAGATCCGAAGCTCATTTTGTCATTGTATTTTGTATTTCGAGCGCACTGCGCTGAAGTTCATTAATATCAAGTATTTTGTGAGTTGACAGTGTTTTGTGTTATTTCTCTATTATATTCTGCATTCGTAAATCATTCTATTTAGTGTGTGTATTCACAACGCACAGTAATCTGGCAGTCTGTGCACTGCACAATGATCTTGAGAACTCTTTCGCATAGCGTATTTCATGCACAATATTTTAAACCGTGTTGCATAGAGTAGACTACGTGCATCTCCCTTTCCCTTCAAAATTGTATTAGAGAAATTTCTACTAGAACGCATTTGTTAGAGAAGAAACTCTGTTGAAAGTGAAAAATGGCTTCTATCTCAAATTTGCAACCTCCCACTTTTACAAGCAAGAATTATGATATGTGGTCCTTGAACATGAAGGCTTTGTTCCAAGGTCAAGATGTATGGGACATAGTTGAAAATGGTTATGTTGAACCGACATATCAGGCAGCATATAATGGCCTCACACAAGATGAGAATGATGTCTTGAAAGATCAAAGAAAGAAGGATAGAAAGGCATTGTTTTATATACATCAAGCCATGCATTAAAGCATACTTCCAAGAGTTGCATCAACAAAGCAGGCCAAGGAATCATGGGACATATTACAAACCGCTTATCAAGGTATGGATAAAGTAAAAACTGCAAAACTTCAAATTCTTAGAAGAGATTTTGAAACTATGTCAATGAAAGATTCAGACATGGTAGATTATTTCTACACACACGTCATTGGACTGATAAATCAGATTAAGTCTCATGGTGAAACTATAGAAAATAGAAAATATATTGAGAAAGTGCTTAGGAGTCTTCCTCCTAAATTTGATACTCTTGTTGTAACCCTAGAAGAAGGCAAAGACTTGATTCAGTTCAACCTAGATGAACTACAAGCTTCCCTCATTAATCATGAACATAGATTGAATAGGTCGAATATGTCATTAGAAAATGATTTTTCCACATAGTCATCTATAAGCCATGAAAGAGGAAGGGGAAGATAAAACTCTAGAGGCAGAGGAAGAATTTCCGACAGAAGTAGATGCAGTAGCAATCCTGGAAATACTCATGGAAGAGGTCAAAACCCAAGTATCAGCCAATCAACTTGTCAAAGAACTGACAAATCAAAGATTCAATACCATTACTGTAAAAAGTATGGACATTATGCATATGAGTGCAGAAAGAGACAGTATAATCAGAACAAGCAAAGTCAATATCAATCACACAAAAAAAAAAAACCAAACACGACCTATGTTTATGGCGCGCGTTGTAGTTGTGCCTAGTGCAGAGGAAATGCCAAATATAGTGTCACCAGTTGAATGCAATGTTTCTCAAGAAAGACCATGTGACATATGGTATTTAGATTCAGGCTGCAGTAAACACATGACAGGAAATATAGAATTGTTTTCTACTTTGGATGAGTCAGTCCAAACCAAGGTTACACTTGGAACAGATATCCAAGTCATTGTCTTAGGCAAAGGAAGTATAAACATTTTAACCAGACAAGGAGATGAGAGAAGTATGTCTGATGTATATTATGTTTCTGGTCTGAAGCATAATCTTATGAGTACAGGACAATTGTTACAAAAAGGATGAAAAATCTACATGGAAGATAATCACTGTGTGATTATGGATAAATGCCCAAGAAATCTACTTATTGCAAAAATCAAGATGAAAATTAACATGATGTTCCCATTAAAATTAAAACCATTCAAGAAGAAGAACACAGTGCAAACTTTTGACAAAAGAAAAAGTGTGTAGTTTGACACTGCATTTACAACAAAATAATGCGCGCTATATCAAGAAAGGAGGAAATGGAGCAAAAATGAAGGCATCATTCCAATTTGAAACACAGGATGACTCTTGGCTATGACACTTCAGATTTGGACATTTGAACTTTGGAGGTCTGAAGCTACTACACACAAAGGATATGGTAAAAGGCTTACCATTGGTTGATAAACCAGAAAGGATATGTGAAGGCTACATATTTGGCAAGCAACACATAAAATCATTTCCAGTTGGAAAGTCTTATAGAGCAAAAGCTCTGCTAGAAATAATACATTCTGACATTTGTGGACCAATGCAAACTCCATCTATAGGAGGTAGTATTTATTTTCTAACATTCATATATGATTTCTCAAGAAAGACATGGATATATTTTCTAAAGCTTAAATATGATGCATTGGGTTGTTTTCAACAGTTCAAATCACTTGTGGAGAAACAGAGTGGTTATTACATCAAGTTTTTAAGAATGGACAGAGGAGGAGGAGAATACATGTCAAGAGAATTTCAGAACTTTTGTAAAGTTCATGGCATCCATAAGCAATTTACTACGTGATACACACCACAGTAGAATGGTGTCGCAGAATGAAAGAACATAACCATCATGAAAATGGCACGCAGTATGTTGTCAGCCAAACATTTGTCAAATGAGTATTGGGCTGAGGCAGTAACAATTGCAGTATACATCTTGAATAGATGTTCGACAAAGAGTGTGAAGAATAGAATTCCTGAGGAAGTATGGACAAGATCGAAGCACAATGTGGCACACTTAAGAGTTTTTGGTTGCATCGCATACGCACATGTTCTAGATGAACTGAGAAGGAAGCTGAAAAACAAAGGACATAAATGTATATTTGTTGGGTATTCTAAAGAGACAAAATGATACAAGTTGTATGACTCTATCGCAAGAAAAGTCATAATAAGCCACGATGTTCAGTTCATAAAGAATGAAGCATGGGATGGAACCATAGAAAAGATAGTGAAAATAATTGACGCAAGGGAGCATGATGATATAGAGGATGAAGTGGTACAAACACCATACACAAGATAGTGTGCAGTTTTGTCTACACCTGGCACTACAATGCAAATTACCACGCATAATAATCTATTAAGAATAGCAAGTGCACAGTATAACCCTAGAGTGCGACAAACACCAACAAGCAGTCTGAGTACTTCGACATCTCTAGATCCAACATTAGCAAGTCTTCTACCAAGAAAGACAAGAAGTTTGTGTGACATCTATAATGAAGATACAACAAATTCATTTTCAGTTTTTGCTCTATTTTCACAAATAGATGATCCATTAACTTTTGAAGAAGCTGTTAAAGAGGATGTATGGGCACAAGCCATGGATGAAAAAATCAGATGCATAGAGAGTAATCAAACATGGAAATTGGTAGATGTACCTGGTGACAAGGATATCATAAGTGTCAAGTGGATTTATAAAACCAAGCAAGATGCAGAAGGAAAAGTACAGAAGTACAAGGCAAGATTAGTTGCGAGAGGCTTTACACAACAACCTGAAATTGATTACAATGAAACATTTGCACCAGTTGCACGCATGGACACAGTCAAAATGGTGTTATCAATTGCCGCACAATACAAATGGCTAGTTTATCAGATGGATGTAAAATCAACATTCTTCAATGGAAACTTAGAAGAAGAAGTATATGTGGAACAACCACAAGGTTATGAGATTCCAGGATAAGAAGACAAAGTATACAGATTAAAGAAAGCACTGTATGGATTAAAGCAAGCTCTGAGAGCTTGGTACAGTCACATAGAATCCTATCTCACATATAATGGATTTCAAAGAAGTGAAAATGAGCCAACACTATACATCATTCAAATCAACAAGGTAATGTGTTAATTATTTGCTTATATGTAGATGATTTGATATTTACAGACGATTTTGGCATAGAATATTTCAAGTCAGTCATGAAGGATGAATTTGAAATGACTGATTTGGGTTAATGAGATATTTTATGGGAATAGAAGTGCAGCAGTCCAAAACTGGAATATTTATCTCACAATCCAAGTATGCGCATGAAATATTTAAGAGATTCAATATGGTGAATTCAAAAGCAGCATCAACACTTGTCATAACATGATTGAAGTTAAGCAAGGAAGATAATGGGTCCAGAGTGGATCCCACATTGTTTAAAAGATTGGTATGCAATCTTATGTATCTAAAAACGACAAGACCTGATATTATGTATGGAGTGAGCCTAATCTCAAGGTTCATGGAAACTCCAAAAGAATCACACTAGAAAGCAGGAAAGAAAATCTTGAGATATGTGAATGGAACAAAAGATTTTGGCATAAAGTACTCCACTTCAGAAGATTTCAAGCTCATTGGATACACTGACAGTGATTGTAGAGGCAGTATTGATGACAGGAAAAGTACCTCTGGGTACGCATTTCATTTTGGAATAGGTATGGTATCATGGGCATCAAGGAAGCAACCCATAGTGACACTTTATTCAACAGAAGCAGAGTACGCCACATCCACAAGCGTAGCTTGTCAAGTAGTATGTGTGAGAAGGATATTAAAAGATATGTTGAAAGAACAACAGGAACCAACTACAATTTTCTGTGAAAACAGTTCAGCCATCATGTTATCAAAGAATCATGTGTTTCACAATAAAACCAAACACATTGATACAAGATATCGTTTCATCAAAGAATTGGTGAATAACAAAGAGATCTGTTTAAAATTTTGCAGGTCAAAAGATCAAATTGCAGACATGTTTACAAAAGCATTAGCAAGAGATGCATTTTAGCATCTACGTAGTAGTCTGGGAGTTCGTGCAATAACAAATGAGTGACAGTAAAATGAAAATTGAAATTTTTGATGTCATTTTCATTTGTAACTCCACCAACTTATAATTAAGGGGGAGTGTTGGAAATTGTCATTACAAGTTGGTGAGATCCTCACGTCATCGTCGATTTGTCTATTAGTCAAAATCTGTCAGTAGTTGAAATGTTAGTCAGATAGTCTGATAGTATGCAAGTGCAAAGTTGCATGTCTACTCAAAATTCAGTCGGCAAACATGAGAGCTATAAATGGAGCCAAATTCTATCTTCCAAAATTAAATTAAGTTGTTGAAGAGTCAGTCATAGTTATGGCACTATTTAATGTTGAGTCGGTCTTAGCGTCTAAAGGAAGTTTATATAAGTTTGAGTTTCTTAGTTAGAAAACACGGTGATCTATATGGGTATCGATGGCCGCCCACCTTTCCATCTGGCTCAAAACAATTTTCTGGCATTTCTGGTAATTTACTATTTTTAGCAGTTTTTTTCAGGTCTTGAATTTTCGGGGCCATTTTGAGGCCCTAAACGATGTTTTTTTGGGTATGTTACTCTCGCAAAATAACATCTACGATGCTATTTTGTCTTGAGCATTGTAGTTCTCGGATAGGTCTTTCCAACGAGCTATCATACGCCTAAAACGAAGATTGTATGCAAAAGTTACTACCCCAGGAAGTTGATGCACCAACTTTACCCAAACGGGGCCCACATGACTTTTGGCGCTTCATCTCCTAGGGTTGGGTTTTTTGGATGTCTAGGGTTTTTGGAATTCCTACTTATTGTAAAAAAGGCCTTCAGAGCCTCATTGTAATCATCTTCTCACGGATGTGAGTAGCAGTCACATCTCTTCTCAGAGATAAGCTACCACCATTCTAGCGAGTCTTTCACTCTGTATTTTACAGTCTCTGTACATTTATTTCATTAATAGAAATCGTGTATTACTGTATATCTGTGACTCTTGTTATATTTCTGCTATATCTCTGTTATATTGTTGTCTCTCTTGCAATATCTCTGAATATTTATGTGTTATATCTCCGCTCTCATTTTGTGCCGAAAATAATCCGGATCAGTGGTATCAAAGCAGGCTGCTCTTGATCAGTTTTTTTAGTGCATGTCCCTGACGAGGTCCGAGTATA
>JASDQU010248437.1:0-16498 GCA_032191745.1 Picea mariana
TGGGAGGAAGAGCATGAACAACATTTGAGGATGGTGTTGCAGGTGCTAAGAGAGCACCAACTGTATGCCAAGTTGAGCAAGTGCTCGTTTTATCGGAAGCATATCCATTACTTGGGGCATATATTTCAGAGGATGGGATAGTTGTAGATCCTGAGAAGATTGAGGCCATCAGAGAATGGTCAGCGCCAAAGAACGTGACAGAAGTCAAATCCTTTATGGTTCTAGCTGGTTATTACAAAAGCTTTATCGCAGGGTTCTCAAGGATAAATTACCCTATCACTTCCTTACAAAGGAAGGAGAAGAAGTTTCAGTGGATAGAGGATTGTGAGATAAGCTTCCAGCAATTGAAGCAATTGTTAACCAGTGCTCCAATCCTGAGGATTACAGACCCAAATGAAGATTTCGTGGTGTGCACAGAAGCATGCAAAGAAGGACTGGGAGGAGTCCTCGGTCAGAATGGATTTGTAATTTGTTATGAATCCAGAAAGTTGAAAGAGCGTGAAAGGAACTATGTAACTCATGATTTAGTTTTGGCAGCCATTGTTCACGTTCTAAAGAAATGGAGGCATTACCTCATGGGAAGGAGATTCGAACTGAGGACAGACCATAATAGTCTAAAGTATTTGTTTGATCAACCAACCTTGAACGCTAGGCAAAGTAGGTGGTTGGAGTTTCTCTGTGAGTACGATTTTGATATCAACCATATCAAAGGGAAGGAGAATAAAGTGGTTGATGCACTCAGCAGGAGAGTACATGAATTACATGCTACAACCATTAGCATGTATCGAACTGATATTAAAAGCAGAATTTCGGAGGATGCAAATACAGATTTGCAGTACAGGGATTTGGTAGCAAAGCTACAATAAGGTGAGATGCCACATAAAGTGGAAAATTATAATTTGGAAACTGACGGAACACTTCTGTACAAGAACAAAATTTATGTACCTAGTGTCCAGGACTTACAACTTATGATTTTGAATGAAATGCATAATGTGTCTTATGTTGGGCATCCTGGATATCAGAAAACTGTGGCAGCAGTCAAGAGCCATTACTTTCGGCTAGGTATGAAAAAAGAGATTGTTGAATACATCGCCAAATGTATGGAGTGCCAGAAGGCTAAAGCTGAGCACAAGCACCCAACAGGGTTGTTGCAACCTTTACTCATTCTTGAGTGGAAGTGGGAGGCAGTGACAATGGATTTCATCGTAGGATTGCCCAGGACAGGCAAGCAACATGATTCAATCATGGTGGTGGTGGACAAGCTTATGAAAACTCTACATTTTATTCTGCTAAAGACTACTCCCAAGGCAGCTAACGTTGTTGATATTTTTATGAGGGAACTAACATGATTGCACGGTATTCCCAAGACAATTATGTCTGACAGGGACTTGAAATTTTCCTCCATGTTATGGAAGGGGTTGTTCAAAGGATTCAGAACGAATCTGAACTTCAACACTACTTATCATCTAGAGTCTGATGGACAGACATAGAGGGTGAACAGAGTAATAGAAGACATGCTAAGGATGCATGTGATGGATAAACCATCTAAATGGGAGGACTACCTACACTTGGTAGAATTCGCCTACAATAATGGGTGTCAAGCATCGTTGAAAATGAGCCCATTTGAAGCACTTTATGGTAGAAAGTGCAATACTCCAGTAAGCTGGGATAATCATGTTGGTAGAGAAGTGGTTGGGCCAGAGTTGCTCAAGGAAATGGAAGAACAAATGCTAAAAATTAAGCATAATTTGAAGGTTGCCCAAAATAGGCAGAAGAGTTATGCTGATAAAAACAAAACCCACAAAGAAATTAAAGTGGGAGACCATGTTTTCCTGAAAGTGAAAGCCAACAGAGGTTCCCTGAAGCTGGAAAATTGTTCCAAGTTGGCAGCCAGATTTTGTGGGCCATTCGAAATCCTAGAAAGGATTGGTCAGTTGCATATATGCTTTCATTACCTGCATCTATGATTGTACATAATGTGTTTCATCTTTCATTGTTTAAGAAATATATACATGATGCTAATCATGTAATCGATTGGAATGTGATTCAGGTGGTGCAAGAAAGTGTCATGCAAGTGCATCATGTGCGCATATTGGACCGAAAAAACAAACAGCTCCGGAATTGAACCATAGGGCTTGTAAAGGTCCAGTGGACCTGGTACAGTCCTGAGAACGTGACATGGGAGCATGAAGATGCTATGCGGGCAAAATACCCGCATCTTTTTGAAGATTTTGAAAATCTTGTTGATACTATGTAAAGAGTTGCACTGAGTCCATGCAAAAACAAGGGGAGGGGATTGTAATACCCCAAGGACGTGCCCCAGTTATATTATGAATTGTGATCATGTTTTGTAGGCTGGTAAGCTGAGTATTGATAAGTTGGTGGGATTATGTGTTTATTAGGCCGGAGAGCCTAAGTGTTATAGGCTAGGAGCATGTTTTTGTATATGTAATTATGCAGAACATTAATAGATATTGAACATCCCTGCGTGCAGACCGACCACGAAGAAAGAGTGATGGAGGACAAAGCTTCCACAAGGTGGGTAAGGGAAAGGGGGTTGAATGGTTGGAAAGAGGGGTTAAGCTTAGGGGCTTAAGTCCTTGGGAATAATAGTTTATTATTATTCCAAAGTGGTGTGAATGGTATATTTTTATCCTAATTTCCTGGAAAAGGGAACGCATACTTGATGAAGTGCATGCAGCTTCATGGGCGACATGTGTCGACCCAGGCACATGCAATTTAACCCAAGAATTGAGCCATGATGGAGGTTTGTCCTCCATTCTTGTGTTCGATGTCTAAACTGTGTGGCCTCTCCGTCTGATCTCTGCATACCTCACATAGCTCTGAAACCCGAAAACTGTAATGTTTTTTTGAAAAGCCGACGTATTCGTCGTCTAAACCGTTTGAGTCTGTGTTCGACCTTTGCGTTGATTCCTTGTCACACACCATGAAACCAATGGAAAACCTGTGGATTGAGCCGCGTCACCCGTGTATCATGTGAGCCTGGCCTATCCGCCCTTGCAGAGTCGAGTCTGTACCCGAAGTGTTTTTGGGTTGTTGCCTTCTATTTTTCTTGCGTGGAATTGTGTTGTTGCTATTCTCACCTTGAGGGAATTGGGTTGAAACTGGTTGAAGAAGCGGTTTGTCAGGCCTATGGTTAAAGAGGCAGGTTGTCAGACCTGTGAGCAGCTCTCTCCAGGTGAGAGAGTCTGATGGGAAGTGGTTTTCTCCGAGAGGGAGTCCAGTACCAGCTACGAAGCTCTGAGAATTCTTGATCTATCTTGTTGTTGAGACCTAGAGAGGGAGGTGAAGCACAGATGGATTGTGCTTGTGAAGGTGTATACTCCCAGGTGGAACATGCATGTGGGGAATGAGAGTCTGTGAGCAGTGGGCGTAAGAAGGCTCCTGGATAAAATCCTTCTAGTTGCTCTGTGTAGTTTTCTTGTAACCTTAGCCTAGTCTAGGATTCTCTTTCCCGAGGTGGAGCTTAGTCGTAGCTCGGGGGTGACCCGCTGTTGAGCGTGATGAGCAGTGTGGTCTAACGCTGGGAGGTTCGTGGAAGGACTGTACGTAGTTGGTGGAGTTACTATAGTTTCAAAGATAAGTATCATTATGTGTTTAATTTCAATTAAAATGTATGTTTGTGATGCCGTAATATTATCATGTATTCTGTTGCAAGTGGAATTATTGTTAATTCTAATTAATTCTGTATGTTAGTGGTAATTATGTGTTTACTTTGTGTTAAGTCATTTAACTTCATTTAAATGCATACTTTATAAGTGTTATTCTGCATAGTAGTGTTGCCCAACAGTGGTGTTGATGGTCGAGGACATTACAAGGTGCCTTCAGGGGAAAACTTAGTTCTTGCTTTGCCCGAAGTGAGAGACAAGATAGTAGCCCAATTGAAAATTATTCCTTCTTCAAGCACCATATGTTGTAGTGGGACCCGAGCTGCGTGAAAATGAGAAACATTCTTGTCCCCATACAACCCATTGACTAAGGAAATCATGTTTCTATATGGCTCGCTAAGGTTAATGGTAGGATAAATATTTATATCCTCGGACTTGAAATATCTACCCTCTTCTAATCATCCTTTCATAATTTCATGGAAATTGTTTTATTCCATGAATTATTACACCCAAATGGTGGTCATGTACTTTTCAACCTTGGGAAATTTGCTTGCCTCATAGAAGGCTATACATCGTAATGTATTAATCATTATGCTTGAGAGCTCCACATTCATATGATCAACTATCCATCTAATTATCTTGGAACAAGGGAGGACAATTAATCTAGCAACTACATTGTGGAGCCAAGGCCTTTACATAGTATGATTTATAATGGCATCCTACACCTCTTGATCAATCAAATTGGCTCTTTCCATAAAGTCATAATTGTTGCATTTGGTGCTAGGTCTAGATCAATCAAATTGACTCTTTCCATAAAGTCATAATTGTTGCATTTGGTGCTAGATCTAACAAAGTGATGATCCCTCTCTGAAGAGGTTCTCGTTCTTCCTTTCCCCTTTTTCATAAGGAATTTTGACATCTTTACCACCACTATCCCTTCTTTTTCCATTTTGCCTTGAGAAATATCTATGTCCATGACATCCCAACTAACATCCTCCTTTAGTGATTTCAGGGCTAGAGTTTCATGTTCAATCATCTTTCTCTCAAGCATCCAAGCTATCGCCCTCTTTTGCTTGAAATTTGGCGCCAACCCTTATCGCCCTCTTTTGCTTGAATTTTGGCGCTAACCCCTTTCTTAGACGTGTTCTAACACTTACTTCAGGGAGGTTAATTATAACTCGAAGTTCCTCTTCGCTCCGGGAGAACTGGAGTTTTTGAAAAGTTTGGTTGTAAATATCTCATATTTGAATAATTTAGTTCAAGAATGCCCCAAGTTTGCTTTCAGCATCGACTTCAATTTCTTTCTGATACAGAACGATTTTTTACTGCCGCCTCTAAATCCTTTTGTCCCATCTTTTTAACCCAGGTTCATACTTTTCAAAACAATGTTGTCAAGTACGGGGTTCGAACCGTGACCTCTAATTTTTTTATTCCAGTTTGATACTAGAAAAAGTATGATTATGTCAAGAATGGGATTCGAACCCATGCCCTTTCGGACCAGTACCTGAAACTGGCGCCTTAGACCAACTCGGCCATCTTGACATATGTATCGCAAACTATTTGATAATAATAATGAATTCAAATAGATGTGAGACGATAAACATATAAAATATTTTAGATTTGTAAACAAAAATAAATTCGCCTCATATTTAGCAATCCCGATCACAATCTCCCGCTCCGGAGGCGAGCGCGCGCCTTATCCATTAGGCCAGGCAATGAATTGGTTTCAGTTAAAAAATTCTTTGGCTACAACTTTTATGTAATATTCCTCCTACACATCTTGATCAATGAAATTGGCCATCATATTAGTGGTCCATATCACTAACATGGGCCACATGGTTACCTACGGTTTTCAACCTTTTTGGACCTCTCATATCATCCACCCGATTTACAAAATAGAGATCGAAATCATCCTAGTAACTATTGCACGATTATGGTCTAAAATCTTTGTCGTATCCTTAAACATTCACATCTCCATATGGGCAAAGACAAAAAGACACCGAGTGCCAAAGGATAATGAGGATTTTGGAGGCTTTAAGGTAAACAAATATAAAGTATATTGTTTCTTCACACACTTCTTCAATGCATTTGATATAATTCCTCAACACCTATTAGTTAGCAAGGTTAACGCTTTTGGTTTTTCTATCCTAGGTGGTCTCACTTTCAATGATACATTAAGAAATTATTATTTGTAATGTTTTCCAATCCAATCGAGAGATATTATGGTGCAGAATATACATAAAAATGAAATTTATGCTAATTAATTTAATTTATTTACTGTTTATCAATTTCTCGTAGCTTTTAGCTACAAATTAAAATAGATTTAACTATTGTCTACAACCATAAAATAGAAGCATCTACAACATATTAATAATCAACATGAAAAGTAGTTAAACAACTCATTACAACAACATATAAATCACTTCCAAAAACACAGAGTTCATGTACAACAATTAAACACATAATTTAACACAGCAACAAGATAAAACACTTATCTTTTCACAACAATTGTGCAACCAGCTGCTTGGGACGAACGTTCCACCCAACCATAGACTAACTATTCCAAATCTCAATATCCAATCACCCCCGAGCTGAGGCTAGTAATCCACAAATAGGGCAGTCTCTCATAGTCCACTCACAGCTCATAAAACTCTCAACCCAGCTGATATTCTCCTACAACTATCTCAATTTTCCACCAACTCTCTTCCTCTTGGTCTGTCCAACCCAAGGAATGTACCCCTTCACTGATCTCAATCCGTCGAGTGTCTCATTTGTTTATCAGGGTCTCTCTGGCACAGACAAATAGTAATCTCTCAGTTGGGAACTCAAGGAAAATTGTTGCTAGGAAAACTATCAGTAAACCAACAACAAACACTTGTTGTTTTAGTGCAACTCACACAAGAGTTCACTCTTCAGGCCTAAGAACCTGACTCTTCAGTTTTCAAGCTCCAAATTGCTCCAATTACACTCTAGCATGCTCTAGAATTTGCTCTCCATGGCTGCATCAACTTCAAGCTCTGTTTTTTTCTCTCTCCTTACTTATCATGCACAAAAACTCAATGTGTAATATTGTTGTCCCAACCCATACGAATTTCCTCTCTTTGGCTTGTCTTTCTTAACTCACACTCTTCCTCGAGTTGATTGTACTCAACCCCCATGTGCCCAATAACTTTGGGATGTGACCACTCGCACCCACTCTCTTACATGTATTCAGTGATTGGCTTTGGGAACACTCAATCAGAAATTGAAAGGTTCATATACAATTAGCAAATTTAAGAAAATGAGTTAAATTAATATACATACGTATTTCCCCTTTGGACCCCTCTTGGTCATTATCCTAGACACTCCCCCCTTTTGTGGATTAATTCAGCCCCCATCTATTGTCCACATCCCGTTAGTAGTTGGCATAACATTTTATTATTAAAACATAGAAATACAATTCACATATTATACCATTTTGGCCGTAGCCACACATTATATCTATATTAAGCATAAATTAAACTGTGGATTATAGTGGGGATGTTACATTATTGGCAAGGCATGGATGATGATTGGTGACACAGAGGAGGGATAAAGTACTAGAGTTAAACAAGGCTTCTCATTCTCTCTACACTTTATGGACTTTTGACGAGCTAGAGGAACTCATGTCATATTCATTTTTTCCAATAGATGGTATTCTCTTTGAAGTACCTATTGTTATTCTAGAATTTTCATATGGAATTATCCTAGTATCCCACTCATTGAGAGTCCTCTAGAGACATCTTGCATCTTGGCTTCCTTTTGTGATCTCATTTAAGTTAATTTGGAAAAAAAAAAAGTCATGACTTTTAACATCCCTAAAAGGGAGACAAGTGATGTGGTTCCTACTAACAAAGGTGAGAGGGTTGAGGTAGTCTCTTCATATGTATATTTGGGGGTCCTCTTCTCCAAACCACGCTTTATCTTGACTCCAACAATAGAACTTGGTAGACTGAGCAAGGGGTATATAGGTCTTGCTAGCCTTGAAACATAATGTTTTCAACTTTAGTTTTAGAATGTTTGATTGAAGATCTAACTCTTTCACTCATTGGTCACACCTACCCTCTTAAGGGGATGTGAGGTTTAGGGACCTTTCTTTTGAGGAGTTGACCAAACCAAGATAGAGTGTGTGTCTGTCACAAGGATATCTTAACATATTCATGTTAAGAGATCAATCCCTCATGCTATCATTCTTGCATAATTTGGTAAAGCCCCACTCATTACTTCAATGATCTTTCATGTGGAGATGATTATACACATGCTTAAAAAAATGGGAAACTCATAAAGTGGTCTTCTTAAAAATCCATATCTTAGTACAAAGAGCTTTATGGAGTAGACATAATGTGGGATTGATTCATGTTGGCATGCGAGAACCCCTTCATTACTTCACCTCATTAACCTTGATATTAATAGGCCACCCATGTATATATTTTTAGTGGATACTCCCCATCTTTCCAAGGGATAGATAAACAAAGATATTCACAAATTAATATTTATAGAGCCTACCTTAAGTGCACATGGTTTATGCCAAGACAAGATATTTCTTCCAAACTTAAAAACTACTCAAACTTGCATCTCTAGTGTAGGGATGGGCTCATTTGGCTCCTAGGGTACACCAAACTCTAGTTTATTTACGTCATGAGGGTCCCTCTCACCAAGCTTAGAGTATCTCTCACCATCTTTGCATTGAGGTAGATCACCATGATATTAATTAGGAGCACTATATTTGCCATATTTTCTCCTTGGAGCCTGAGACAGGGGACCATTTTTTATTAAAATGCTCTCCTTACTATGAGATTAGAAGATTAAAGTAAGTAAATGCAATAAAGTACATAGTACCATCCTTCTAAACCATAATTAAAAAACATTTGATAATCTCATAATTTAAAATTTGTAATTGATTAAAAAGAAGTAAGTATATGCAATTAAGTACATAGTACAACCCTTATAAACCATATTTAAAAAGTGTGTAATAATCTAATAATTTAAAAATGTGTAATTGATTTAAAAAAAATTCTATAATGTATTATTAATTAATATTTATTTTAATTTGGATATTAATATTAATTAAAAGTTCAAGTTAGTTTATGGGATGTTAAGAATATAATATATAAACACGAAAATGAGAAGGTGAAAGCACATGATCTGAATTGTATAGAGAATGAAATGAAAAACATAAATATGAATGGAAACATACATATATAGGTAATGCAAAAAGCATTGTAATATAGCGAGAACGAAATTCTATTAATAAAGGAAACAGGAAAAGATTGTGAAATGCAAAGAAATACAAACTAGATATAATGGTGGTAGCTTATCTCTAAAGAGAGAGGTGTCGACTACGCTCATTCACAAGATGAACATTACAAGAGGCCAAAATAGTCTTTTAACATAAAGTACTAAACCCTAAAAGGAAAAAACCATAAAAATCCAAAACCCTAACCCTAGGAGATGAAGTGGCCAATAAGAATGTGAGCCTTGAAGAGTCTAGTTGATACATCAACTTCCTATGATTGCAACTTTTGCATACAAACTCTCTTTGGGGCACATAATAGCCAATTGGAAAGATCTCAATGAGAAGAACAATTTCAGTCAAGGATTACGGTTTCCATGGCAACCCTAGTCCATTGTAGGGTCAAAAAACATTGTTTACGGCCACAAAGTAACGCCAAAAGTTTAGGACCTAATTTTTTTTAGAAAAACTGCCAAGATGGGTGTAATATCCCCCATTATCAACAACCCAAAAATCTTGCTCTGATATCACAAAGGAAGGTGCTAATCCCCAAGTTGAGTCAAGCCACACATATTTTCTTCTTGTGATACAAATTCTAACAATGAAAGTATCTCATAAAACAATTGTGCACGCAACCATCCTTGTGTCGTGCGCGGCATCTGTTTAACATTTGTGCACGCAAAACTATTTCCTAGCGCACATGGAAATTATTTTCACGCGTGCATAGTGATTTAAGTCTCGCGCTAGAATTTCATGACCATTGCTACATAAATCAACTAATAGTTAATATTTGTTAACTGTCATGCCATGCATATGCAACAATTATGCATAATTAACAATAACATGCACAACCATGCATAATTATGTACAATTTCAACAAACAAAAATAACATAAACATACACACGATAAACAACATATAAACACACATAAAAAAACACTTATTTTTTGTTATAAATCACCAAATGTGTGCATATATCATACGTACCTCCCAATTGTAGACTTTCCTCTTCATACACTCTCAACAACGGGTCACCCCCGAGCAAGGGCTATGACTACACCAGGGAAAAGGCTCATAATCCAACTAAGGTCTAAACCACAACATAAAACAACACAGGTTCATGCACACACTTCATCAACAGTTCCTAGCTCACAGCTTCTCATTCCCCACATCTTGTCCCACCTGAGGAAATGTACACCCTTCTATGCTCAGCAATCCTTCAGGATGTCCCACTTTCCTTTTTGGGCTTCAACAATAAGCTGGCGAGGAAGTCTCAGAGCTCTGTAGCACTTGGAACAGAAGGTTGCTTAAGGAGTTACAACACCCACTAGCCTCTACACGGGGAAAACTACTCCCAACAACTCTCTCACCTAGAGAGAATGCTCCACAGGCCTAACAACTTGCTTCTTCAACCCTAACCACAAAGGATTTCCTAGGTAACATTCAACTCCAGGTTCAGCTTACCCTCTCTAGCCCAGGTACGGATGATGGACATAAGAGTGAGCGAAAAATTGGAAGAATGATGAATGATCCCCATTACACTAAGTTCCCCACATTATATTGCATTTTCCTTTCTTGACACTTGTCACTCTAGGAAATTCCTTTGACTCCACTTGATAATTCGTTCCTCTCTCTTGGGAACTTATGATAAAATTATAAAATAAATCTTATGACTTAGGAATAATATTATTTTATTCCTTGGATTAAGCCCCTGTGACTTAGCCCCTTTTCTTTAGCTCCCTTTTCCTCTTGTGGAGTCCTAGCCTCCCATTCTCTTTTGTCTAACTTGGTCTACAACAATGATGTATTTTATTAATAATAATGAGTGTGATTACATAATACATTTTTTAGGCTCATTGACCTTTCAACTCATAGTCTCCTTGGCCTAAAATGCATAAGCAATATGGCCTCAAAACATATATATAGAATGGAATTATGGCCCAAAACATCTTAGATCACTGGCCTATATAGCATATATACATTTACAACTTGGGGTATGGCTTAGGGGTATTACATTCCCCTCCCCCTCCCTTATTTATGCATTGTCCTCAGTGTATTATATACACATGTACAATAAAAATTGTTCAAAAAGATGTGGGTACTCTTCCCGTATGGAATCCTCATGTTCACAGGTTGCATCCTCGAGACCTGTAACAGGTCCACTGGACCTTTACCAGTTCTATTGCTCAATTCCAGAGCATCTTGAATTTCGGGTTCAATATGCACACTGACTGAAATTGAAAGTCTCCTTCTTGCTCCACCTAGATCACATTCCAGTCAATTACATGATTAGCATCAGGAACATAATTTTTAAGAAAAGATACATGGAACACATTATGTATGTATATGTATGCAGGTGGTGCAAGCATGTATGCAACATGACCAATCCTTTCTAGGATCTCAAATGGTCCACAATATCTTACTGCCAGCGTTCGACAACTCCTCAATTTTAGTGAACTCTTCTTAGCCTTCACTTTTAAGAAGACATGCTCGTTGACTTTAAATTGTCTGTGCGCTCTTCCTTTGTCTACATAACTTTTCTACCTATCTTGAGCAACTTTTAAATTCTTCTTTATTTTCACCATCTTCTCTTCCATATCTCTTAGAAATTCTGGCCCAACCACTGCTTGGTCTATTGGGTTGTCCCAACTCACTGGTGTATTTCACTTTCTGCCATATAATGTTTCAAATGGGTTCATTTTCAAAGATACCTGATACCCATTATTATAATAAAACTCAAGTAGATGTAGATAATATTCCCATTTTGATGGTTTATCCATTACATACATCCTCAACATATCCTCAATCATCTGATTGACCATTTATGTATGCTTATTTGATTCAGGGTGATATATTGTGTTAAAGTTCATATTTGTCCCAAATCCTTTAAATAATCCCTTCTAAAAGTTTGATGTGAAGTTGGGATCTCTGTCAGAAACAATTGCCTTAGGCACACCGTGTAGCCTAACAATTTCTCTCACATAAATCTCTGCAATTTTAGCAGCCTTATAAATTAGTTTTACTGGAATAAAATGGGCATCTTTACTAAGTTTATCTACCACCACCATGATGGAATCATGTTACTTTGTTGTTTCGGGCAACTTGGAGATGAAATCAATTATCACCACTTCTCATTTCCATTTTGGAATGGGAAATGGTTGTATCAAACCATCTCGATGTCTATGCTTAGCCTTGACCTTCTGACATTCTAAACATATAACAATATACTCACCCACTTCTTTCTTCATACCTGGCAAAAAATATCGACTCTTGACAACTAGAATTGTTTTCTGGTACCTTGGGTGTCCAACATAAGGCACATTATGCATCTCTCTCAACACCATATTTTTCAACTCCTGGAAATTAGGCACATAAATTCTTCCCCTGTACATGAGGATTTCATCCTCTCTCAACTCATAATCTTTAAATTTCTACTGCAAATTACCTTGCTGTAATTTTTCGGTTGTTTGCACATAGTGTTGATCTAATTTCCCAGCTTCCAAAATTATGTCTTTTAAATCATATTTGCACATGATAATGGTTATAGCATGCATCTCATGCACCCTCCTGTTGAGTGCATTAACCACCTTGTTCTCCTTACCTTTGACATGTTTTATATCAAAATCATACTCACTAAGAAATTCCAACCATTTGATTTTCCTAGCATTGAAAGTTGGTTGTCCAAACAAATATTTCAGACCACTATCGTCTATCCTTAACTCAAATATTTTTCCCATAAGACAATGCCTCCACATCTTTAAGGCATGAATTATGGATTCCAATTCTAAATCATGAGTGACATAGTGCTTTTGATGGTACATTAGGGCTGCTCCAAGCACCAAATTAATAGAGAAGTCAATATCTCTCTTGGGTGGCAACCCCAATATTTCTCTAAATACATCCTCAAATTCTTTTAGGAATGTATAGTCTTCAATGTTTGGCACTTTATATTTAGGTGTCTCATCCATATGTGTTGCATATATTTGGCATCCTTACCTGAAGCTTTTCTTCAATTGTAAGGCTGAAATTTCTTTGATGGTTACTGCTCTTGGAATACCTTGAATTGTTCTCAAGTTCCCTTTCTCATCCAAGCAAGTAAATGATTTGTTATAATATTCTAGGAAAACACAATGCTTGTTCAACCAATCCATACCAAATATGAATCATATGAACCCAAAGGTATGATATTCAAATCTTCCTTTGTGCTCAGTCAATTCATGTCCATTGGACATTCTTTAACCATGTTATCAATTCTTCTCTTAACTCCTGTAGCTAACTGAACCCACCAAGATTTCCCAAGTTTGCTTCTTGGAAATGAAATATTTCCACAAACTTAGGATCTATATAACTATTACTATCTCATGAATCAATCAAAATAGCAATAGGTTGATCATTGATCTTACCTTCCACTTCAATCGTGTGAGATTGAAATTCAACTTGCTTGTTGTCCAGGATTGCATAGATCATTGGCATGTTTTTTCCCATGTCCTCAACTGTATCATCTTGTTGTACATGGTGAACAATCCTCACTTTCTCACCTCTATGAGGGCATTCTCTGTACATGTGATCTCCCTAAAAACCCCAACATTTAATGGGTTTTTGCCTTGGCCTTTTCCCAACATTTATGACATTCTGAGTTCATTTTGATTTGGCTGCCCAGAGAATTATTGTTGATGAATGATGGCTTGTTCCCCTTCTTCCTCTGCTCCATATTACCTTTCTTTTTATCTTCCCAATCCTTTTGGAAAGTTGGTCTTCTTTTATGCTGATCATAGAGGCACTTGGATCTCTTTATTGCTTCATCCAATGTCTTGAGATCATCATATTGTATCTTGTCACTGAATATTGATGGTATGCCACTCATGAACCTTTGAATCTTGACCTATTCATCCTTGATGAAATCAACATACTTCAACATTTCTAAGAATCTCCTCTCATATTCATACTCCCAAGCTTGAGTTCAAAGAACGCCTTCATCTTCCTATCATAATAGCACTTGGTCAAGTATTTCTTTTGAAAATTCTTTTTGAATTGCCTCATAGTGAGTTTCTTCTCATCAATGTGTTGTACTTTCACAGGTTGGTCTTACCACAATGATGTTTTTCCCTTCAACTGATAAATTGCAATTCTTCCTTCTGTATGTGAGGAGTAATTGTGCAACTGAAAATATTTCCTCATCCCTAACAACCAAGTATTTGCATTCTCATCTTCTTGTGCTCACCCCGAAAGGTAGGAGGGTTTATCTTGTTCATTTCTCCTTGTAGTTTATCTGCCCCAGACCTCCTCTTATGTTTTTTGTTAGGGGATAAGCTTGGACTATTGTGTGTTCTTCTCACTAAATGCCTTGATGAGTGTTGATGGTGTCTACGAGCACTTCCAGATTCTCCTCTTCTAATATGAGATCTATGACTCCTTGACTTGCTTGATTTGGTATCTTTGTCTATTCTCTTCTCTATTATGTCCAAGATCTGCAACAACTTGATTTTGAACCCATATTGCTACTCCTTAGATTTCATATGCCTCTCATTATCAATTTTATAACTCTAAACATGTTAAGCCCTAATATTGGCTCATTACCCCTTAATTGGGACATATTACATTAGTAAGGTTATTTTATTTATGTCGGTTTTATTTCATTAGTTGTAATTATACCTCCTAGTCTCCTATATATATACCAAGGAGACATTTTCATTTGAAATCATCTTGGAATTGTACATTTATGTGGGCATAAGGAGGTTGCCCCCTCGAAGAGGCTTATTATCTGAATTTCTCTCTTTTTCAAGGCATTGAGTACTTATTCTAAGGTTTTTCTATCCTATATTGATATTTGGTTCTTAACATATGGTATCAGAGCTCAAGGTCTTGGGGTTTCACTACTACATCTGAGACACCTTGTAATTTTCACTATAATTTTTTTTCTACAATGTTTCAAAAGGAACGGCTTGGAGGATATTTATTAGATGGATCAAGGTACATTGGGTTAAAATTTTCGCTCCTGAGGCCTTATAGTTTCGGAGATACAACCTGTGCAAGATAAGGTTCTGGAATCATCCTGAACTGAGTCATTGCGGAATTTTCACTATAAATTTTTTTATGTAACATTTCAGACCCTAAAATCTAGAGGGTATTCACAGAAATTAGTAAGGTATCAGTGGTAAAAATTTCATCTTCTGGGTCATCTTACATTTGTAGATACACCCTCTGGAAGATAGGGTATCTGACTAGTCCTATTGACTAGTCTCAAGAAGGTGTTTCAGGTAGAACAATCATAACTTCTTCCTAGAGTATCCAAATTGAGTGAGACTAGTTGCATTGGCTAGTGGACAGACTGTAGTATTTTTGGTACGAGTTTCAGAATTTTATATCAATTATTTTGTGTGGGGCACACTATACAAGTGACATCTCCCGGAGAGGAAAAAAATCAACAAGTTGTGGGGAAGTTACCGTAAATTCCACTTGGCACATCCAATTTTGATCAAACCTATGGCATTGCAAAGAAGAAATATCAGAGAACTACAAAAAATAAAGTTTCATACCTAGAAGGGCTGAAACTTTGGAGATGTAGTAGAAGAAATATTGTCGAGTAGAACCACCTCAAAATCAAGGTTCAAAAGTGATACTTGGCCAACATGCCACCCAAAAAGGGAACTTCTACACCAAGTAAGCCTCCAGATAATCCTACATGGACTCTTGATGAAGGTGAAGAAATGTGTAGGGACATAAATGATTTACAAAAGAAGATAGTAACAAAAGATGAACTACAAGAGATGATGGAAGGTTTAAAAGGGGAGATCATGGAAGGATTGAAAATTTTCATAATAGAGAGGACACCTGAAAGTGAAAATGTATCCCATGAAATTCATGATGAGGACACAAAGAAGGTGAATCAAGAATGGAGAAATTCCAACTTTGGGTTGAATACCAACCACGTTCCTAAGATCGATATGAGGAAGTTTGACGGCAAGGACCCAATCACATGGATACTTCAGATGGAGCAATTATTTGATCTACATAATGTGCCACATACACAAAAGGTACGAATTGCTTTTTTATATTTAGAACCCAATCAATTTGTATGGTATCGATGTCTTTGTTCTCGCAAATCACTCGTCACTTGGACAATTTTTACGGAAGAAATGATAGCACACTATGAGGATACAAGGAGCAATACCTTCTTTAGCCAATTGATAAATCTCAAGCAAAAGGGTTCAGTTACAGAGCACATTGAGAACTTCTGAAGATTGAATATAAAGGTAACAAATATTCCAGATGAGCACTTAATTGATGTATTCATATGAACTTTAAAGGATAACATTCAACATGAGGTTCGCCTTTGGGAACCCAAATCATTGGAGAATGCATTTAAGGTGGCACGAAATGTTGAAAGTAAAAATATGGATATGGCTACTAGAAGGACCAATCCCAACATCTGTAGAGAGAATAATTCTCCTTCTTCTAAAACACCTCAACCTACAAGATTGACACCTCAACAATTGGAGGAAAGAAAAGCAAAAGGTTTATGCTTTAATTGTGACAGCAAGTACAGTAAGGGACATAAGTGAGGTGAGAAGAAATTATTCTACATAGATTGTGAAGAGGAAGAAGAACAAGAACAAGAA
>JASDQU010248440.1:2846-12970 GCA_032191745.1 Picea mariana
CGAGAAGAGAGGATAAGGGGTAAGGGGGGATGTGGGGGTATCCCCGCATGAGTGTAGGTTCAAAAGACAGGAGTGAGGGGAAAGGAAAAATACTAAGTATGGGAGAAGGAGTAAGGGGATTTGGGGGTAAGGACAATGCAGAGGTAGCCCTTGAAGACAAAATTAGACTAAGTGTGGGAAGTGGGAAAATGGGGATGGAGAACCAAGAAAATGTTGGCATTATTTATTGTGTGTTATCATTGATGGAAACATGAATAAAAAATGGATATTAATCAAACATGGACAACCAAGAAATAAAAAGAATATGATTGATGATTGGTATCAAAGGATAAACTATAAGTCATGACAATGTTATCATTGAATGATAATGGTGACATGGAAATGTGAATGATGATATGCTAGTCTACGAGCATGCCACATGTCATCCTAAATTTATGCCACATGTCAAATGGAGTTAGATGTTTTAAAAGTTGAAGTGGTTGATTCATGGTGTCCACGTGTTAGTACAATAGAGTGCCACATGTCTCTAGATAACGTCAACATATGATACACCATTTTGAGAAGATACATGAAGATATCTACGACTATAGTCATCTCGTACAAATCAAATAAATGATCATGATTATTCCATGAAATGATATAGCAAGGAAACTTAATGGTTTGAATAATGTATAAACTATGAAGTAGATGCAAAGTATTGGTATAATTATGTTAAATGTGTTCTCGGGTCCATTGGGGATCTCGCATGAAAAGAAGGAGGTAAGACTTGTTGAAAATGTGTGAGGGAAAATATGGGCATGCAAGTATTATGAAACATAGTTGACTACTATTTGAAGTTCGATGAGTTAGTGGGAGGTTTTTCCAAACCAACAAAATAACGAGATTTTAGATAGATACCAAAGAGAGACAATTCTAAATATTTTAACTAAAGTAGTGTCCAAGGAAATAACTCCGTAAGATAATTCATAATATCTTATCTAAGGTAGAATTACACAAAAATATAATAAAATCGGAGGAAGAGGAAGATCACCTTGAGGAAGAAGTGATTCAGAAGATCTTAATTGAAAATGATTCCAGAGAAAATACAAAGGAAGAGTCACATGTAGAAGTGACTTAGAAGACACTGATTTTATTCAATCTAAGGAAGAGGTTAAAGAGAGACAATTCACAAGATTTTAATTGAAGTAGATAATGAAGAGATATGCTCTGTTAATGTTGATAAGGTTGATGAAAAGGAAGGAACAAAATAATTCCCGTTAACAAGTTATGATGGTGAGAATGTGAATGGTGGATGTTTGGTGAGGAAGCATCGATACCATCGAGTCATAAGTGGATTCGATTCAAACAACATTGAGGTCGACTATCTGGAAGTCGAGATGGAAGTCAATCCAATGTATCTTGAAGACAAGTTGATAGACTATGAGACGATTTGAAGACAATTCAACCAACTGTAAGCCTGCATATTGGTGGAATTTGGAAAATCTAGACAAAGATGTTTGGAAAAGAACGACGAGAATTAAATGATAAAAAAATAAGTAAGATCAGATGGTTCTATATTGTTCGCAGCCATATGAAGATAGGGACCTAGTGAAAGGACTTTGAGGACCTGAATACATAAATCGACAATAAAGGCTAGATACGATATATAATGGAGGTCGAAGCAACCAAAGGATGGAATTGAAGGAATTAAAGAGGGAGCGAATTCATAGTAGAAGAATCTATAAAGAAGGATCAAGAAGGAATTCACACGAATTGGTTGAGGATCGAAATAAGGATTTGATCCATAAATGTGATCAAATGGAAGAGGGCTTGATAGAGAAAAGAAGGGTGGATGTGAAATCTACAGTATGATAAATTGAGTTAAATATTAATGGAGAATATTAATATAAATATAAATGGATTAAATATTAATGGAGAATATTAATATAAAAGTTAATATTAATGGAGAATATTAATATTAATATATGGAGTATAAATACAAAAGAGGAAAAAGTTAAATGGAAACAATTTTTTATATAAAAAAATAAATATGAAAGTAGAATAATGAAAAATGTAATTTTATGTAAAAAGTGAATTCAAAATAAAAAAATAAAGTTACATGAAAAGGAGTATTAAAAGATAGAAATATTTTTTTTTTACATGAAAATTCAAAAGTTAAATGGTATTTTCCCCTGGTTTAAAAACCCATGTTATTTTCCCATGGTATTGTGAAACGTGAATTGAAAAGAGAGAATGGAGAATTAATTACTTAATTAATCGATGAATAAACATGATATGGAAGATTATGAATAATAATAAAGGAAGAAATTTATTGTTAAAAATAACATTATTATTACTTAAACAAAAGGGTGCAATGTTTCATTATCAAAAGACACATTGGTTCAAACTCACACCCTTTAGATGACTATATAAAATAATCTTGTGTTGGAAGAAGATGTATATTGGTGGATCAAATATAAATACAATGGATTGAATGAAAAATAATTCTTTGTCAGGTTGGTGCTTGTTTACAAGCAGGGTCTTGTTATGAGGGTTGGATTCCTCACTCCTCAGTTGGATTTGAGAACTACAAGTTGGGTCTTGTATCTGAGAGTTGGATCTCTCTTATTCTGTTTGTGTTGAATAGTTTGATGATTGGTATCATATGTACTTATTCAAGTTTAATACATATATGATATTTATTCTTATTTATATAGTTTGTCTTTTTATAACTTCTATATATATTTATGAATAAGTATTTGAAATACATATGTGTTATTAAGTTAATTTAAGTAATCCAAGAAAGTGTGAAAATTATCCAAAAGTTCAAGACACCAATTTATCCCCCCCCTCTCAGTGTCAGTGTGTGTTTCAACAATTGGTATCAGACCCAAGTTTTTTCAAGAAAAACATTCTAATCACTAGAAGGAAGATCCTCCTAAACTCACAAATGGGTGGAAAAGTGTCTCTCTCCACAAATGAAACTTCTTTATTTGATGGAACAAAGTGTCTTGGGAACTAGTAATATGTAAGCCTTGGTACTTAAATACCTCAAAGAAAAATCCAAAACTAGAAAAGAAGCAAAGAGAAAGAATTCAATTGCATTAAAATTAATCCAGAATGGACTGTTAGACCAAGTCAAAGAAAATATGGGACACTGCACCTCTGCTAAAGTATTATGGCTCCACCTGGAGAATTTCTATCAAATTAAAGTACAAAACATAGGAATAAGAAAACTCCATCAAGGAATTGATGCAATCCCCAGTCATAAATAAAGAAGACAACTCCATCAAGGAATTGATGCAATCCCTGATCATCAATAGAGAAGACAACTCCATCAAGGAATTGATGCAATCCCTAATCATCAATAAATAAGACAACTCCATCAAGGATTTGATGTGATCCCCAATCATCAATGAAGAATAAATCTCCATCAAGGAATTGATGCGATCTCCAGTCATAAATGAAGAAGAAAACTCCATCAAGGAATTGACGCCTACCTCAATAATCACTAAAGAAAAACTATTGAATCTTATGACTAATGTTATAGCTACATTAGAAGAGATTTTTATGGAACCAAAAAATAGTTTATATATTAAAATTCCTAGGGATTCTCTTGACCATATTGAATATACATTTATGTGCACTCTAGAT
This sequence comes from Picea mariana, assembly GCA_032191745.1. NCBI lineage: Eukaryota > Viridiplantae > Streptophyta > Pinopsida > Pinales > Pinaceae > Picea > Picea mariana. Next base: position 6,480 of record JASDQU010248440.1, read on the forward strand.
GAGTTGGATAAACCTCAAAAGAAAGATATTTTGCTACAACAACAGTTAGATCAATCTGACAGAAATAACCATGAAGATCATGAACAAAATATTGAGCTAGAAGACAAAGAAGAAGAGATCAAAAGATCGAAGACTAAATTTGTTGGTCTAACAAAATAAGTGAAAGAGTTGAAGACATATGACAAGCCCAATAAGTGCACAAAAGTCTTAGAAAAAACAAAATAAATGTTCATAAGTCTAAAGACTCAACTTGAGGAAGCTAAAGAAATTTAAGAAGCCCTGAAGATCCAATTGACTAAAAGGGAAGAATCATGCCACATGTTGGAATTGGAAGTTTTCAACCTAAAAAAGAAGAATGAAAAGACAAATTCAACTATCAAATTCCAGAACAACTCAACTATCTTGGAACCAATGACAAAAATATTATTAGGTACAATAAGAAAGAAGAAGGTGGAAAATGGGCCCCCATTCACAAACACGAGGAAGACTCATCCTCCTCAAATGGAAAAATTATAGTCACATACCAAATACAAGATCATAACTCTATTAATAAAGGAAGTTATAAAATTAAAAACCAAGAAGCATATCAAAAGGCAAACTTCTCATATCAAAACAGACTCGAGTATGGAAACACCTTCAATGGTTATTGCTTTTCCTTTCATAACTTTGGTCATAAAGAATTGGAATGCAAGATTATTGAAAATATAAATTTAGGAAGGTCCAATAACTTAATGAGATGTTGGATATGCAATTATGTTGGGAACACAACAAAGTTTTTTCATAAAATGAGATGCTACAACTGTGAAAGGTTTGGACACAAATCCCAAGACTGCAGGAAATCAAGAAGTCATCTCATGAGGAATAATCCATACAATTCAGGAAGAAAATATAATGAAGTTTGGAAGAAAAGAGGAAGAAAATATAATGAAAAATCTCAAAGGACAAATTTAGAAAGGAAATATCCAACAAGTAGAGTGCCTCATGGAAATATTTGGACAAATAAATCAGAACAAAGCCACAAATATTCAGAAAAGACAAAGATCCAAGAGAATGAAAATGTTTATCTTCCTACCATACCTCTCCTAGATGCCTAAAAGGATCCAAAACACTTCTTGAAAAATTCATAAAAAAAGGGTCTCTCAATGAGGAATGAAAAATCACATCAATTGAAGAATTTGAAAGCAACAGAGAAGTTCAAAATATATAAAGACAGAGAATGAACATGGAAACTTGATTAATGACTAAGAGAAACAATATCTCTTGGTATCAAAGAACTGAAATTGGTAACATACCTTAACAATTGGTTGTAGAATGTAAATTAAATCAATTGCTAATTATCATTCGGTATCACTGTAAATGATCGATTGGTATTCCCGTGAAAATATCATAATATCAAGAAGAATAAAGAGGTCTACCAAGAATATGAGTAAGATTCACACCCTTGTCCTTTATGACAAAAGGGGAAGACAATAAAACCCTATGAAACAATAAAAACACAGGGGGAGTATTTAATTTTTTCATCAAATGAGGAAGTCATTGGATTAGGTTTATAATACTTGATCACTAAAAAAGTTGGTATCAAGAAGAATACCTATTTGAACAACAAAATCCGAAGAGAATGAGATAGAAACTGGCACATTCATAGGGGGAGAGAAGTAGTAAGAGTTTCACTCTTTGTCATTGATGTCAAAGGGGGAGACAAGTAGTAAAAAAAATTGGTATCAATACAAAAAAAATTCAATCTCCCAATTTGAAGATGAGATCAGTGACAGAAGGAGAAAATGTACACACTTATTTGTTTTACATATATGTTTCCCTCAATTCCAAAGGGGGATATTGCTGGAATTATTGATTGTGTGTTGTCATTGATGAAAACATGAATCAAACATGGACAATAATCAAACATGGTCAGTCAAAAAATAACAAGGATATGTTTGATGAGTGGTATCAAAGGATAAACTATAAGTCATGACAATGTTGTCATTGAATGACAATGGTGACATGGCAATGTGAATGATGGTGTGGAAGTATACGAGCATGCCACATGTCATCCTAAATTGATGCCACATGTCAAATAGATTCAGATGGTTTAGAAGCTAAAGTGGTTGATTTGTGGTGTCCACATGTCAGTACGATAGAGTGCCATGTGTCTCTAGATAACATTATCATATGATACACCATTTTGAGAAGATGCACGAAGAGATCTACGACTATAGTCATCTCACACAAATAAAATAAGCGATCATGATTATTTGATGCAATGATATAAAAAGGAAAATTAATGGTTTGACTAAAGTCTAAACTATGAGGTAGACACCAAGTATTGGTACAATTCTGTTAAATTTATTCTCGGGTTCATTGGGGATCTTGCATGAAAATAAGGATTCAAGACTTGTTGAAAATGTGCGATGGAAAATATGGATGCGCAAGTATTATAAAACACAGTTGACCACTATTTGAAGCTCGATGAGTTAGCAAGAGGTTTTTTAGAACCAACAAACTAACAAGAGTTTAGACAGAGACCAAAGAGACACAATTCTAAATATTTTAATTAAAGTAGTGTCCAAGGAAGTAACTAAGTAAGATAATTCATAATATATTATCTAAGGAAAAACTATAAAATGATATAATAAAATCATAGGAAGAGGAAGATCACCACTGAGGAAGAAGTGATTCAAAAGATCTTAATTGAAGCATATTCCAAAGAAGAGAGAAAGGAAGAGTCACATGTAGCAGTGACTTAGAAGACACTCAATTTATTCAATATGAAGAAGAGGTTAAAGAGAGAAAATTCAAAATATTTTAATTGAAGAGGGAAATGAAGAGATATGCTCTCTTAATGTTGATAAGGTTGATGACAAGGAAGGAAAAAAATAATTCCCCTTAACAAGTTATGATAGTGAGAATGTCAATGGTGGATGTTTGGTGAGGAAGCATCGATACCACTAAGTCACAAGTCGAGTCGATTCAAACAACAATGAGGTTGACTATCTGGAAGTCGAGATGGAAGTCGATTTGATGTAGCTCGAAGACAATTCAATCAACTGTGAGACGAGTCGAAGACAAGTCAACCGACTACAAGGCTGTAGATTTATGGGAGTTGGAAAATATGGAGGAAGATGTTTTGGAAAAGAACGACGAGAATTGAATGATAAAAAAGGAAGTAAGATCGTATGGTTCTAATATAGTTCATGACCATATGAAGATAGGGACCTAGTGAAAGGAATTTGAAGAATTGAATGCATGAATCGACGAAGTCTAGATACAGTCTATAATGGAGGTCGAAGAAACCAGAGGATGGAATCAAAAGAATTACAGAGGAAGCTAATTCGTAGTGGAAGAATCTATAGAGAAGAATCAAGAAGGAATTCACATGAATTGGTTGAGGATCAAAATAAGGATTTGATCCATAAATGTGATCAAATGGAAGAGGGATTGATATATAAAAGAAGGGCGGAAGCGAAATCTACAATATGATAAATTGAATTAAATATTAATGGAGAATATTAATATAAATATAAATGGATTAAATATTAATGAAAAATATTAATAAAAATATTAATATTAATGGAGAATATTAATATTAATATATGAAGATCAAATATTAATGGAGAATATTAATATTAAAATTAATATTATGGAGAATATTAATATTAATATATGGAGTATAAATACAAAAGAGGAAAAAGTTAAATGGAAACATATTTTTACGTAAAAAAATAAATATGAAAGTAAAATAATGGAAAAGGTAACTTTATGTAAAAAGTAAATTAAAAATAAAAAATAAAGTTACATGGAAAGGAGTATTAAAAGATAAAAAAAAAAAAAAAAGAATTTACGTAAAAAAGTTGAAAAATTAAATGGTATTTTCCCTTGGTTTAAAAACCCATGGTATTGTGAAACGTGAATTGAAAAGAGAGAATGGAGAATTAATTACTTAATTAATCGATGAATAAACATGATATGAAGGATTATGAATAATAATAAAGGAAGAAAGTTAGGGTTAAAAATAACATTATTATTACTTAAATAAAAGGGTGCAATGTTTGATCTATATCTCCCATAGTAAATAAAGATCCGGAAATATGGAGTCCAACTAATCCATTAGCACTTTTAACATTCTCCTTTAAATCCAAATCAACATGTGAAGAAACATTAAAACATGATTTAGATTCGTCATCTATTGACTCATATGTTTAATTAGTAAGAGAAACTAAATAGGAAATCAAATCATTAGTAGAGGGCCTATCACCCAAAGGAAATCTATAGAAATAATGAGTAAATATGATAACAAAATATTCAAGAGGTTCATCTTCATTCTTCCTAATCTCTGATATCTATGCACACATATCATCATAATCATAATTCTCAAAAGCATGCCAAAAATTGATGCATGAATTGCTCCCATGTGTGAATAGAGGCAACATGCAAGGTCTCACACCATATCTTGACCCAACCTCCAAAAGTGAGAGTTAACGACCTTCAAATGACACTTCCATTAGTAATATTGTGAGGACAACAAAATTTCTAGAGTTTAGAAGCATGTTTAGAAGCAGTTGTCTCACCTTCATGATCAAATTTAAGTTGCGACAAGAAATGTAAAATATTTCAAGGAGGTTTGGGAGGTATAGTACCATAAAAACATCTCCATAAAGGGATATGGGATGGAGCCATTAATAAATTAAACAAAAATTAATAATAGAAACTCCACAAGCTCAATTTGTCATCTAGCCCTCCTTCTAGCACTATTTTTGTTGACGGGTCCAAATGGCCTATCAAGCAGGTAAGGGAGAACGCCTGATGTCATGTCCTAATTATACCTACTCTTGTTTGGTGCAATGTTTTTGACCAGTATGTGGGCCTGGTTTTCACTAAGAATTAAAAGAATAAAATGGGAAAAATAATGAACTGTCCACCAAAGAATCATAATTAACTCTAAATCTAATATAAAATGAAATAAATCTTATATAAGATAATTGATACTAAACTATCACATGAAGAAAACTAAAACATGAGTATGGTAAAAGATAATACCACTAGAGCCAGAAATAGTTCATGTATGGCAATGGTAGGTAATAATAATAATAATAATAATAATGTTACATATACATCAACAATTAATTGTAAAATGCATTCATAACATCATTTTCATACTCATAAGGAAAAATATTACATCATGAGTATATAGAATGGAGTGAAGAAATAGTTCATACATCAAAATTCCATACCACTCAGGAAGAATATAAATGTACAAAGAATAGTCTCATGTACATATACAAAAATCACAAGTTCCCAGAATGCTTCTTGCTCTTCATTCATTTAGAAGTAACAATACCATCCTTCATTTACAAAGGGAAAAATTCCCCTCTTACAATCAACGATTCCTCTCTTATAAGACAAGAGAGATTCTTCATCTACATTCATTGTTCACTTCCTTCTCTCTTTGTTTTGTTGTTTTTTTATTTTTAATTTCATTTACATTTTCGAAAATGAACATGCGAGAGCTACAAACAGAAGATGAAGAGACTCTTGGGTGGTTATTTTCCCCTTAGGTGGTTTAAACAATATTACCAACTTAATGAGAACTTTGTCGAGTTATCGTTTTTTCAAGGGTCACATTTTTACCCCATTTTAAAAAATGGTGCTACCAGTAGCACCCCCCCTCCCTTTTTAGGTGGTTTCTTGATATTTTAAATTTTGTGATCCGTAATGTTTCCACATTATTTTTTACAATGGTTAAAATTTACCCTCAAATCAAAAGCGATGCTACCAAAAGCACTGTTTTTTTTTTTTTAGTTTAAATCATAACTTAATTGAAATTGTGCCTTCGACAACCGGTACCATCATTGATAAACAACTCAAAATATACTCCTAAATCATTGCTTAGATTTTTTATTTTTTATTTTGTAAAAATTATATTAACAAAATCAATAAATTGGATGAAAGAAAAAAACTTCGCAAGTTAGTTTAAAAAACAAAAACAAAACAACACCTATTTTAAAAACAAAAACTCTAACCCAAATTTAATGTTTTTAAAAAAAATTAAAAAACTTATAAAAACTAAGAGAAAAAAAGAATTGAAATAAAAATTTAAAAGACATATTTATATAAAAAAAATTTAAAGAAAACTAAAAAACCAAAAAATTAAAAACATATATAAAAACTAAGGTAAAATGAGAAAACAACAACAACAAATGTATGAGAAATTTTGTTTTTTAAAAGATTAAAACACAAAAAAATCCATATATATAACACCTAAATTAAAAAATTAATACAACAACAATAATAATAATAATAATAATAACAAAAAATACCCAAAATAAACCTTAAAATTACTTAAAAAAACAAAAAAATTGGAAAAAAACATTAAAAAAATTCCAAATATAAATTTTCATTAAAAATGTTTATTAAAAAATATTAAAAATAACTACAAAAATTATAAATTTATTATGTTCTCTCTCTCTCTCTCTCTCTCTCTCTATATATATATA
>JASDQU010248442.1:0-14801 GCA_032191745.1 Picea mariana
GTACCTGTCCTCGTCCCATGCACTTGTGTGAGGGATTCCATGGCTCCTTGCATGTGAAGCAGAGTTGCTTCCTTCTCAGTTCCCTCCTAGTGTTGTCATCTATTCTTCCATGGCCCTTGTCATAACCCTTAGGGTCACATCCTCCCTAGTTTATTTGAGGCCTTTGATCTCTTCCACCATTGTTAAGAGGTGGTCTAGGTACGAATTTTTGTTTAGCAGCTGGACCTAGATCCCTCATCTTACAAATGGCTTCTTGTAGGCTGGTAGGCTTGAAGGCCTTAACCCAACCCTTCAAGGGTTCCATCAATCCTTCTATAAAGAGCATAATGAGCTTGGTTGGGGACATATCTTGCACCATCACTACCAACCTCTGGAACTCATCAATGTATGCCTCAACCGTACCTGTTTGCTCAAGTTGGGTGAGCTCCCGGAAATGTAACTCAGGATCTCCTAGATCAAATCTATCAATGAGCCTTTGAGTGAATTCTGTAGAGGATGAAATCTGGTTGTGGTCGAGTGTGGTGAGCCCATGGTACCACCAGTCATGGGCCTTACCATCCAAGTACATAGTGGAAAACTTGATGGCCTCCATCTCTCTCATGGGGTTAAGCTGCAGGTAAGTATCCAGCTTCTGCACCTATGCTTGTGCTGTCATCTTAGTTGTACCATCAATGTATGGAATCTCTATCTTCCCTAACCTTCGCTCAAACTCAAAGCTGCCCCTATGGTTCATCCTAGGCTGGTTTCTGAACCTGAGTTGACAATACTGGTCTAGGGACTTCTGTCTTTGAACTTTCATATCCAAGCTGTAGTATTCCCTGGCACTCCTAGCTAATTGTTCCACAAAATCTTCAACCTGTTCATGTTGCCCTTGCTCATATGTGAATGTGGGCATGTATGGTCTAGGGTTAGCTCTGCTACCTAAGTGTTGGCCTAGCGGTTCATCTGTGAACACTAGCATATATGGCCTATGATTGGTTCTGCTACCCATCTACCCATGGAACGTGCCACCTCCAAGACTTCCTTCAGATCCTGGTGCTTTCTCCGGGTTATATCTGACTTCCTCATGGGTTCCATCGGACCCTCTAGCCTCCTTATTTCCATATGTACCAGGATATTTGCCTCTATGGGTTACTTGCATCAGAAGGTCAGTTATCCTAGTTTGGTTCTCGTTCATTTTCTGTAGATTCTCATCAACTTTCTTCAAGGTTTCAGAGATTTCGGCCTGTCCGCTTCTGTTGGTTTCCTAATACTCATCCAACTGTCGAACCAATGTGCTTTCTGTGTGGTTCATGTTTTGTTGGAACTTACCAAATTTGGCTACTAAGAGAGCCAAGCCATGAGGCTCATGGTCATCTCCTGACCCTTCCATTTCTGCCTCTGTTTCACTGTTGTTTTTCTTCCTCCGACCCATAACAATTCCCCTGTACTTCTGCATGCACCGATCTCTCCACAGGTTTGGAGGATCGAGGCTATGATACCACTATAATGATCCCAAGACAAATTCTTTCTTGGAATCACTAACTACTCTAATTTATTGAGTTATTAAGTGCATACAAGATTCATCAACACATGGAGATCACAATATATTCAAGATATAGAAGCACAAGCAAAGATCTGACCTTTTTATTATGAGCAATGTAAGATCAATACAATATATGGCCGATTTGGCATAAACCTCAGATGGCCGTACAAGCAATAGATATGAGCTGCTACAAAATGCTCCCGATAATACAAAATAAGCCTCCAAAGGCTAGATATACAATGAAGACTGAATCAAGCAGATCTGAGCTGTACTAATGCTCAACCTCCAAGCTGGAAAGTGCCACGTCCTACTAGAATGCTGAAGCCCTCAATAATTCTGCCCTGCTACCAAAAGTGTCCAATCAACCCAAGAAATATGCCATATGATAGATCGGGCAACTGTAAGGACAACCCAGATGTCCAAATTCCCAAATCCGCTCTCAAACCCCGTAGATCTGAATTCCTCCACTGACTGGTGTGCCCCATTAGATGACTGAAACCCTAGATGGTTCATCCCTGATGAATGAGGCCTCCAAATGCTCTGAAACTCTCCAAGAATATAGATCGGGCTATGAGAATCCCATGGGAGAAGTTTCAGACTCAGATCTCAAGCAGATCTCCCTAGATCTGAGTTTTACTAAATCACAGGACATCCCCTATGGCTCCAAGACATCCCAATCTGCAGAAAAATGTAGAATGATGATAACCCTCCAAAACATCCCTCAAAATGATGATCCTGACCTTGCAAACAAAACTTAACTGTCGGAATGGCCCCAGGCCCTCAAGATAAGCTGGATCGAACCTCCCTCTAGATGATGGTGCGCCCTTGCTGGAAACACAAGAACAATATGGCCTACTACCTTCTAAAGCGCTAGATGGAGATGGGCTGAGACTAGAATGATGTGGAGGAGTCTTTCATCCCCGAGACCAAGCTGCGGAACAAGATGAGTGGATATTTCACCACTGAGTTTCTCACAAGGGTTTGTACAACAAAACCCCCAAACTGAATGCTCAAGAGAAATAGCAAATGCTAATCCAAAACCAGAATGAGTAATAGGTGCGCCCCAGCCTCTTACTTATACTTTTCCTTATAATTATTTGTTGAGTTAGGTTAACTCCCAGGGTTAATCTTCTATTCTTCTGTTGAGTTATCTTTTACTCCTTTATCCTTTTCCTTTCTTAAGTCAACTTAAAAATATAAATTTTAACTTCTTGACTTTTCGCCCCCCTCAGTGTGAAACTATGACCTAGTGGGGGTGGCCAGGCCACTGAGTCTACTCATCACCTCTCTAAGAGGTGGGGGAAATCACAAGGGACATCATCCAACACAATATCCATGACCACACTTTTAGTGGGCAATTGGAAGAAGGTAACAACCGGGTCTTTGATTACCCCAATACACTTCACTTTTATAGAATCAAATGAGTATATGTCATGATAAGTTTTTGTAATTTCCAACCCAAGCTCATGGATGACAGTTTTAGGCATGAGGTTATGAGATGCACCCAAGTCCATCAAGCATTTGTGAAACACTTTATCATGAATATTTAATGATGTGTAGAAAGGAGGGGGAAGAGTCATCCCTATCCTTTACCAAAGGTCCCAATATGACTGTTGTTTTTTCATCTTGAAGGTTGATTGAATCTATGGAATAAGAAGAAGGTTCAGGCTACAACATCTTGGAAAGATATTTTTTAAATTCCTCACTCTTAATCAGCTCTAAAAAGGGTACTGGGATTTTGATCTTTTGAATCTCACTTTCAAAGCTAAAAGAGGAGGGAGATTTCAGAATCTCCTTAATTTCTGGGACAGGGATCTTAAGCATTGCTTGAGGATTTTGTGCCTCTTTTTCTTTGCTGCAAGATGCCACGGCCTTAGAAGAATTTTATGTTTTAGTGTGATGATCAGAAGTGTTAGGTTTTCCCTCTTTCGTTTTTGACCTTAGGTTGTATTTAGTTGGATTATCATTGGTTTTTTCCCCTTTACTCAATTCATTCAATTGGTTGTCCATGGGATACTCCTCATATGCAGATTGGGTTAAATGAGGGGATGGAGAGGTGTCACCAAGACAATGGATTTTTGGATCAGTTTCTTTATCCTCTCCTTCCTCATCAACAACAAGGTTATTTTGGAGAGGGGAAAGGAATTTTGATCATCCCTATCCCTATTTCTTTGATCTCTTGGGAGGACATGAGGGGCATTATTTGGTCTTCTGAAATTTCCTCTATTATCAACATTTTGCGTGTTACTATAATTCTACTTTCCTTCAATTTTTAACTTTTCCATTTCAACAAAAAGTGATTTTATCAATTTTGTTAGTTCATCAACTTGAGGGTGGACAATAGGGGAATCATAGGTTGAAGCTTCAACCCTACTTTTTATTCTCTCTCTATCATATTTTCCCCTAATCTTTTCAGTTGCCAATATGTTAGATTCTACCTTCAAGGTTGAATCTTGAATATGAAATAGAGAGGTAGATCTTCATTCTCTCAAGAAGAGGCAAAACTCAAGGTCAAAAGCACTGGCATAGGTAATCTTGGCAGAAGTTTCTGTAGGATTTATTTCAGTGGAAATTTTGTTATACATTTTATTAAATCTCTTTTAGAAGTCTGAAATTGATTCCCCCTCTTTCCTCTTAAGTGACCCAAATTATGTAATGTAATATAGGAAATTCTTTTTATCCCCCCAATGACTCATAAAATCATCATCCAAAGCTTCCATTCCAACAATAGATCTAGAAGTCAAATCCCTAAATCATTTCCTAGCCTCACCATCAAGGCTTTGTACAAAAACTCTCATCAATACATCTTCATTCTCAATATTAAGGTTGTACGCATAACTATAAAAGGTTGCAAGGTGTTCTTTTGCAGTCATGTCTTCCTCCCCTGTGAACATGGGCATGTACTTATGGTAGTCTCCAACTGGGAGAGAATTCATAGGTTGAGGTAATAAAAGAGGGGCATACCTAGCATCCACTATAGAATACACCCTATTTCTAGGAAAGTTAGCACCTATCATTGGATTGTGAATTCTAGGAGAACAAGGGGGAGATTGAGTCTTGACAGGTACATCTGCAACTTTGGTTTTTGGAGAAAGAGGGAGGTTGGATGGAGATATTTTAGTTTTCATAGGAATAGGTTGAGTCTTGGAAGAATATGGTATAGGCTCCAAGGGAAATGAGGTTTCCTCTTCTTTAGTCACAACAATTTTGATAGAAGGAGGAGTAGGGGAACCCAAGGTAGGAAAATATTCTAAGCTCTCAAGTTTAAACCAACTTACAATATCTGGAGAGGAAAGGGAGTCAAAACTTTTTTCTTTCAATTTGGGACTAAAAGAAGAGTATTCAATAGGAAAATTTTCAAAATCCAAATTCCTAGAAACTTCAACAAAGGGTAAGAGAGGAGAACTGGATATAGCTACTAGTGTATTAAAAGTGGAATCATGAAAATGACCAGAAGTACCTGGTACAACAGATGAAAAGCCTTTTTGAGAATATTTTCCTTTCTTGATAATATTCTCTGGGTTAGCTTCAGGTGTTTCCATAGGTAGATCTGGATTAGACCTTGTGTGTATTCCTTTGGGAGCCACAACTGAAACAATGGAGTCGCCAGGTGCAAGATAAAATCTACAATGTATTGATTTCTAATGCACCTTCAGAATCAATATTTCTTTGTCATTCAATCCCAAGTAAATGTTTTCAATTCGTTCCTCGGAAACGGCTCCAATAATTTTAGCAATGAGAGTCACCCTCATATTTAAAGAGGATAATCCCAACACCCATCAAATAAGTTTGTAAAGATAGGTCTATGATAGAATGTCAAATGGACAAAAATCAGAATAGCAATGTTCCAACACAAAACATCTAGGCTAGTATGCATAGAAAATGAGGTTTTGGTTAATTTCAGTCAATGGTTTAAGGATAAATGTGAGCAGATGGAATACTTGGCGAGGAACATGAATAGGTCTGCAATAAGCATCGAGCCTTCTAGTAAATAGGTGAATAAAAACTCAATCACAAGAACCTTTTGAACTAAATCTTAGAACATTGAAAACATTTACAACAACATCATAATCAAACATCCATTATAACACAACTATAACATCTCATAACGATCATCCAATAATGAGAATTCAAAGTAATAATAAGAAAGATAATGAAAATAGGTTGGCTTCTATTAATCAAAATATCTCAGATCTCATACATAAACTAGAGTATGGCTCTGTTTAGTCAAAATATTACAATAGAGAGTTATGATCAACCATTCGAACCTCAAAATAACATTCTCTTGTTGTCTTTATAGTCTAAACAATAAAAAACAAATTGAGATGCGATTTGGCCTCTCTAACCTATGATTCTCCACAAAAAACTGCCAATCTAACATCTGTACAAGTGGAACTAACAGAATGCTAGAAACATGGATCATGTTGGTAAAAACTCTAACAAGATAATAATGACATGATTTGTTGTTTCTTGGGTGCATCTCCACCAGTGCCATGTGTCCCCCAAGACTTTGTGCTAAGTTCCCTCTACCACCTAGTGACCATTGGTTCCCTCCAAATTCATCAAATCTAAAAGAGGCAACGAATTTAAAACTACTGACTGTATCATCCAGTTCGTAGCAACTTTTCATAACGCAGCTAGTAGAAAATTTCGTAACGCCAGCCTATGTAAAATTTTTCTGCATCAAATTCTATAGCGCATTCGGTAGCGGTTTTCATAGCACCCACCTATGAAAATTGTTCTGAAACAACTTTTCATAGAAAACTGCCACTTTATGTCTGGCTAGGTGATTCCACAGTTCTTTCCATAGAGAATCTTCTATCCTGTCTGTGTGGATGATTCTATAGCTCCAGGAGCTACAAAATTCTCTGTATTTTTCTGTATCATGCAAAGAGCCTCAAAAAAACAAAAACATATTATCAGAAGGATTATAATTCTATAGATGCCTCCAATAGGTAAACTTATGACACTTCCCTCGAGGCTTTATGATGCAAAAGATGATCATCATCAAAAATGGGGTTTTTCATCCTCTCCACTTCATCTTCTTAATATGGCACTTCTCCTTGTTGCAACAACACTTCTCTCTAGTGCAGGAGAACTTCTCTCTAGTGCAGGATAACTTCTCTATGTTGCATCTTGGGCTAGTACATTAAGATTCCTCTAGGCTAGATCATCCTTGAAGGGATACAACTCCTCTTTAAGTTTTTTTGTTCTGGGACTATAAGATTTTGTTCTCCCTGTACAAAGTCTAAAGTTTCCTATGGAGGGGCAAGAATCTTCTTACTATAAACCTATCCAAATCAAGGGTCTCATTATACATTTCCATGAGTTCACTCACCTTTTTCCTCTCAGCCAATCTTTCTCCCTTCAAATGGACAATTTCATTTCTAGCATCGCTTAGTTGTCTAATCAATCTCTTGAAGGTGGGTTATCAGGGGGAGTGGTGATGTTTATGACTTCAACATCCTTCTCAATATTTTCACCCTTACCCTTGTTTTTCTTCTGAACAGGAGCTTTGGTCACGACCTCAATGGGCTTCCCAACAGTGTCACCTTTACCCTTATCCTTCTCTTGGACATAATATTTGGTTATGAATTTTATTTCAGCATCTTTCTTATGGGTTGATGATCTATTCAAGATCCTCCTAGCTATTGTCTCAACTGCTACAACAGGTGAAGGAAAATGTAGCTTTATCCCCTTTTTGGTTGTAGTTTTGGCTGAGGGAATTTCCTCTAGTTCAGGTGTAGGCTGAGGTGAAAGTTCCCTTTGTGGGGAGTGATGAGATTCCCTTTATTCTTATTCAAATTCCTGAGGAACTTATTTGTCTTGGGAAATGTGTTTTCCCTTTGTCTTTTTTCTTGTTTCTTCTTTGGCAACACCACTAGGTGGAAAAGGGCTCTGCAACCTAGATTGAGGGGTAGGGGCTACATCTAGATGCAGATTAACAAAGACAATGAATTTCTCCCAAGTGAGGTTTATTTTCTTCAATTCTTCCATTACATGCATCATGATCAACCCTGAGTGGAAAACACTTGTTTCCACAGCCTTGGACTTGTATTGGACTCTATCAACCATTTTTACCTTACTCCTAAACAAACAGAAAGGGATGTTCATCAAATCCTTTCCTGTGAAGTGTAGAAAATGCCTAATGTGATTCTGGTATATTATGTTGAATCTTACCTCATATGTAAAATACCTCTGGATGAATTTCAACATTTGTTCAAAACCCTCAACCAAGTAGCTCCTAGGAACTATCTTAGACAAATTATCTCTCTGATGTTCTGGTTTGAGGAAATCTTTAGAAAAGGATGCATTGAGAATCATAGATTTGAACCACCTTTCACCAGTGTTGGGTATCTAAGTGGCTACTACAATATTGGCCTCAGATACCTCCAACTCAAGGGTTCCTAACTAGGTCTTAGTGCCATCAAATTTTAAATCAAATTCCCTCGCTACCTCAGGGTGTCCCCTCTTCGTACTTTGAAAAAACGTTAGGAAACCAACTCTTTGGAAGACCTCCCTGATCAAAGGTTCAACATAAAATAGGTGCATATTAGAAGGCTCGGTCCTGACTACACTCCCACCCTTGTGAGATTTATTCTATTGGGGTGTATCCATTGATAGAAATAGGAGACCAAACACTGAAATGTTATGAGAGGTATAGGAAAACAAGAAAGGAAAAATTTATTTAGGTTTTTTGAAAGGTGGTCCTTATCTGAGCCTTCAATGATTTCCTCCAATTAGCTTCTGAACTAATAAGAGAAAATTATGATGTATTATAAAAAGGAGGAAAATCCCTTCAGAGAATTGATATACAAGGAGGTCGCACTGTCAAGTTTTAGGCTTTGAGACTTCAGAGAGATCGACCTTCTCTTCCCACTATTCTACCGGAGTATCTATTCTCCAGACTTCCTAATCTGACAACAAATTTCCTTTATTATGGATAGCCTAGATGACCTCTGGCCTTCAGGACTTCGGGAGTCCTCCACTCCTACTTCCTCTGAAGTGATAATCCATCGGAGTACATGATCTACCAACATGTGTCCTCAGATTTTTGATGACCACAATTCACTCTAGCCTTAGGGACTTCATGGGTCCCAACTTCTCCACATGCCGAATCCTTCGAATGCATGAAGTATGAAGGACTTCGTCAATTAATCTATGTACAACTCCTCCTAATCCAACGACTATCCTTGATCCTGCAACCTCCTAAATGGATCTTGACTGTATATCTTGATCCTCGATAACTCTTCCTTTCTAAAATTTATTTACGATTTCTTCGAACCCGCAAAGTCTTAAAGACTTATAGGGTTAAACCCCGCGCTACTTCTCCAAATCTAAGGGTAACAAAAGACCCTTGATCCTCTCAAACATATATTCACCGTTCAACTTCTAAAATACTGAATCCTCTCCTCCTTGAATATTCTGACCACTATCCTTCTTGATCTTGACTGCACAAGATAAATAGAGTCTCTAGCACCCTTCTGTGCGCTCCTCTGATACTTTAAAGCTCTGGACTTAGAAATTTTCTAAGTCCCTCCTGTGGAACTTTAATACTCGCTATCTCTCCTCAAATTTGTTCCGTCGAGGTTTATAGACCTCTGGTGGACTCCTTGCATCCTTGAAACTTCTGATGAATTTTGGACTTAGATATTTCTGACAAAATCTCCCTTACGCACTCCTTGTATTTGTCGCCTCTAGAACTTCTTCAACACTTAAAGAAATTGTTGGCCCGATTGTTATCACTGGAATTTCATCCAAAAATGGTTACAGGAACACCACATCTCCAAAACACCTATTAGTTCACCTGTAGCCCCAAACATGCATTTCCAAAACTCACAAACTATACAACTTGTCAAAAAAAAAATTGACATGTGCTGAAACACTAAAGGAAGAGCTCGGACGTGCGTAGGCCAAAGAAGCCATTAAAGTGCACATGCCATGCACTTTATTTATGGTAGTCTCCAACTGGGAGAGAATTCATAGGTTGAGGTAATACAAGAGGGGCATACCTAGAATCCACTATAGCATACACCCTATTTCTAGGAAGGTTAGCACCTGCCATTGGATTGTGAATTCTAGGAGAACAAGGGGGAGATTGAGTCTTGATAGGTACAGCTGCAACTTTGGTTTTTGGAGAAAGAGGGAGGTTGGATGGAGATATTTCAGTTTTCATAGGAATATGTTGAGTCTTGGAAGAATATGGTTTAGGCTCCAAGGGAAATGAGGTTTCCTCCTCTTTAGTCACAACAATTTTGATACAAGGAGGAGTAGGATAACCCAAGGTAGCAAAATATTCTAAGCTCTCAAGTCTAAAACAACTTACAATATCAGTAGAGGAAATGGCTTCAAAACTTTTTTCTTTCAATTTGGGACTAAAAAAAGAGTATTCAATAAGAAAATTTTCAAAATCCAAATTCCTAGAAACTTCAACAAAGCGTAAGAGAGGAGAACGAGATATAGCTACTAGTGTATTAAAAGTGGAATCATGAAAATGACAAGAAGTACCTGGTACAACAGATGAAAAGCCTTCTGGAGAATATTTTCCTTTCTTGATAATATTCTCTAGGTCAGCGTCAAGTGTTTCCATAGGTAGATCTAGATTAGACCTCGTGAGTCTTCCTTTGGAAGCCACAACTGAAACAATGGAGTCTCCAGGTGAAAGTTGCAATCTTCAATGTATTGATTTCTAATGCACCTTGATAATCAATATTTCTTTGTCATTCAATCCCAAGGAAATGTTTTCAATTCATTCCCCAACAACGGTTACAATAATGTTAGCAATGAGAGTCACCCTCATATTTCAAGAGGATAATCCCAACACCCATCAAATAAGTTTGTAAAGATAGGTTTATGATAGAATGTCAAATGGACAAAACTCAGAATAACAATGTTCCAACACAAAACATCTAGGCTAGTATGCATAAGAAAATTTGGTTTTGGTTAATTTCCGCCAGTGGTTTAAGGATAAATGTGAGTAGATGGAAGACTTGGTGAGGAATATGAATAGGTATGCTATAAGCATCGGGCCTTCTAGTAGATAGGTGAATAAAAACTCATCCACAAGAACCTCATGAGCTAAATTTTAAAACATTGAAAACATTTACAGCAACATCATAATCAAACATCCATTATAACATCTCATAACGATCATCCAATAATGAGCATTTAGAGTAATAATAAGCAAGATAATGAAAATAGGTTGGCTTCTATTAATCAAAATATCTCAGATCTCATACATAAACCAGAGTATGGCTCTGTTTAGTCAAAATATTACAATAGGGAGCTATGCTCAACCATTCGAACCTAAAAATAAAATTCTCCTATTATCTTTATAGTCTAAACAATAAACAACAACTTGAGATGCGAGTTGGTCTCTCTAACCTATGATTCTCCACAAAAAACTGCTAATCTAATATCTGTACAAGTGGAACTAACAGACTGCTAGAAACATAGATCATATTGGTAAAAAATCTAACAAGATAATCATGACATGATTTGTTGTTGCTTGGGTGCATCTCCACTAGTGCCATGTGTCCTCCAAGCCTTTGTGTTGAGCTCCATCTGCAACCTGGTGACCATTGGTTCCCTCCAAATTCATCAAATCTAAAAGAGGCAGTGAATTTAAAACTACTGATTGTATCAGCCAGTTCATAGCAACTTTTCGTAGCGCAGCTGGTAGCAAATTGCGTAGCGTCGGCCTATGTAAAATTGTTCTACATCAAATTCTATAGCACATTCAGTAGCATTTTTCATAGCACCCACCTGTGAAAATTGTTATGAAACAATCTTTCATAGCAAACTACCACTTTATGTCTGGTTAGGTGATTCCACAGTTCTTTCCGTAGAGAATCTTCTATCCTATCTGTGTGGATGATTCTGTAGCTCCAAGAGATACAAAATTCTCTGTATTTTTTTTTGTATCATGCAATGAGCCTCAAAAAAACAAAAAACATTAGCAGAAGGATTATAATCCTGTAGATGCCTCCAATAGGTAAACTTATGACACTTCCCTCAAGACTTTATGATGCAAAAGCTAATCATCATCAAAAATGGGGTTTTTAATCCTCTCCACTTCATATTCTTAATATGGCACTTCTGCTTTTTACATCAACACTTCTCTCTGGTGCAGGAGAAATTCTCTCTGGTGCAGGATAACTTCTCTATGTTGCATCTTGGTCTAGTACATTAAGATTCCTCTAGGGTAGATCATCCTTGAAGGGCTAAAACTCTCTTTAATTTTTTTGTTCTAGGACTGTAAGAATTTGTTCTGCCTGTACAAAGTCTAAAGTTTCCTAGGGAGGGGCAAGAATATTCTTACTGTAAACCTAGCCAAGTCAAGGGTCTCATTATACATTTCCATGAGTTCACTCACCTTTTTCCTCTCAGTCAATATTTCTCCCTTCAAATGGAAAATTTCATTTCTAACATCCCTGAGTTGTTTGATCAATATCTTGAAGGTGGGGTTATCAGGGGGAGTGGTGATGTTGATGACTTCAACATCCTTCTCAATATTTTCACCCTTACCATTGTTTTTCTTCTGAACAGGATCTTTGGTCACGACCTCAATGGGCTTCCCAACAGTGTCACCTTTACCCTTATCCTTCTTTTGGATAGAATATTGGTTATGACTTTTGTTTCAGCATCTTCCTTATGGGTTGATGATCTGTTGAAGGTCCTCTTAGCTATTGTCTCAACTACTACAACAGGTGAAGGAAAATGTAGCTTTATCCCCTTTTTGGTTGTAGTTTTGGCTGAGGGAATTTCCTCTAGTTCAGGTGCAGGCTGAGGTGAAAGTTCCCTTTGTGGGGAGTGATGAGATTCCCTTTATTCTTCTTCAACTTCCTTAGGAACTTATTTGTCTTGGGAAATGTGTTTTCCCTTTGTCTTTTTTCTTGTTTTTTCTTTGGAAAAACTACCAAATGAAAAATGGCTCTGCAACTTGGATTGAGGGGTAGGGGCTACATCTAGATGCAGATTAGCAAAGACAATGAACTTCTCCCAAGTGAAGTTTGTTTTCTCCAATTCTTCCATTACATGCATCATGATCAACCCTGAGTGGAAAACACTTGTGTCCACAGCCTTGGACTTGTATTGGACCCTATCAACCATTTTTACCTTACTCCTAAATAGATAGAAAGGGATGTTCATCAAATCCTTTCCTATGAAGTGTAGAAAATGCCTAATGTGATTCCGGTATATTATGTTGAATCTTACCTCACATGTAAAATACCTTTGGATGACTTTCAACATTTTTTCAAAACCCTCAACCAAGTGGCTCCTAGGAACTATCTTAGACAAATTATCTTTCGGATGTTCTGGTTTGAGGAAATCTTTAGAAAAGGCTGCATTGAGAGTCATAGATTTGAAGCACCTATCACCAGTGTTGGGTATCTTAGTGGTTTCTGCAATATTGGCCTCAGATACCTCTAGCTCAAGGGTTCCTAACTAAGTCTTAGTGCCATCAAATTTTAAATCAAATTCCCTCGCTACCTTAGGGTGTCCCCTCTTCATATTTTGACAAAAAATTAGGAAACCAACTCTTTAGAAGACCTCCCTGATCAAAGGTTCAACATAAAATAGGTGCATATTAGAAGGCTTGGTTCTGACTACACTCCCACCCTTGTGAGATTTATTCTATTGGGGTGTATCTATTGATAGAAATAGGAGACCAAACACTGAAATGTTATGAGAGGTATAGGAAAACAAGAAAGGACAAATTTATTTAGGTTTTTTGAAAGGTGGTCCTTATCTGAGCCTTCAATGATTTCCTCCAATTAACTTCTGAACTAATAAGAGAAAATTATGATGTCTTATAAAAAGGAGGAAAATCTCTTAAGAAAATTGATATGCAAGGAGGTCGCACTGTCAAGTTTTATTCTTTGAGACTTCAGAGAGATTGACCTTCTCTTCCCACTATTCTACTTGAGTATCTATTCTTCGGACTTCCTAATCTGATGACAAATTTCCTCTATTATGGATAGCCTAGATGAAATTCGGTCTTTGGGACTTCGAGAGTCCTCCACTCCTACTTCCTCCGAAGTGATAATCCATCAGAGTAAACGATCTGTCGATGTGTGTCCTCAGACTTTGGATGACCACAATTCACTCCGACCTTAGGGACTTCATGGGTCCCAACTTCTCCACATGTCGAATCCTTTGAATGCATGAAGTATGAAGGACTTCATCGATTAACCTACATGCAACTCCTCCTCATCCAATGACTACCCATGATCCTACAACCTCCTGAATGGATCTTGACTGTATATCTTGATCCTCAATAGCTCCTTCTTTTTAAACTTTATCTATGATTTCTTCGAACCCGTGAAGTCTTAAAGACTTATAGGGTTAAACCCCGCTACTTCTCCAGATTTAAGGGTAACAAAAGACCCTCGATCCTCCCAAACATATATTCACTATTCAACTTCCAAAATAATAAATCCTCTCCTCCTTGAAGATTCTGACCACTATCCTTCTTGATCTTGACTGCACAAGACAAACAGAGTCTCTAGCACCCTCCTGTGCACTCCTCTGATACTTTAAAGCTCTGGACTTAGAAATTTTCTAAGTCCCTCCTATGGAACTTTTATACTCGCTATCTCTCCTCAGCTTTGTTCTTTCGAGGATTATAGACCTTTGGTGCACTCCTTGCTTCCTTGAAACTTTTGATGAATTTTAGACTTAGAGATTTCTCAGAAAATCTCCCTTACGCACTCCTTGTATTTGTCTCCTCTAGAACTTCTTCAACACTTAAAGAAAGTGTTGGCCCGATTTTTATCACTGGAATTTCATCTGCAAATGGTTACAGAAACACAACATCTCCAAAACACCTATTAGTTCACTTGCAGCCCCAAACATGCATTTCCAAAAGGCACAAACTATACAACTAGTCAAAAAAAAATTTGACATGCGTTGAAACACTAAAGGAAGCGTGTGCACGTGCATAGGCCAAAGAATCCATTAAAGCGCACATGTACGAGAAAATCCATGCACACCTGTGAATGACACATTTATGGTTCTTGTCGGCCTCTCACCCACTTCTAGGCCATCTCCCAAATTGATTGGACCCTCAAATCCAAGCTGAATCTGAATGAGGGGTTGTTCAAACACCTAAGGGTGCCCTAAAGGGCCCCTTGTTCACACTAAAGAATGGTTGGATATTGCCTCAAAGAAATGCTATAAAACGAGGCCATGGGTGCATTAAGAATTGAAGATTCTCATTAGATTGTTATGTTGCCTCTATTCTCCTTCAAGAAACCTCTTTATTCTTGGAGCA
>JASDQU010248444.1:2694-12747 GCA_032191745.1 Picea mariana
CCGAAACCATCTCGACTTGTTTAAAGTCATTGTGCTCGTAGGCTGCCAACCCACTCTTTTCTAATGCAGATGGTGAAATGAAACTATCTGTCGCACCAAAATCAAACAAAATCTTAACATTGATATGATTTAGCGTACCTGATGAATCCACCATTGCGGATTGATGTTCATCCTGGAAATTATTAACCACTGTGTAAATCTGGTGGCTGCTACTTTCTCTCCCCATCGGTGCCTTTCCTTCTCTATGCACGAACCTTGATTGTAACTCTGGGCAGTCATGCTGGTAAGGGGGTCCTCCGCTCCCCCAACAAGTAACATGAGATTGAACCTGTGCACTGTTATGTGACTTTCTTTGAAATGAGTTCCTTCCCCTGGAACCTCTGCCCCTACTCACTGTTCCCTGAGATGGTCGTGGACCTTTCTGCATTGCTGGTGATGCACGAGATGCTTCACTCACTGCCATTGAAATCCCTGCGGCTACTATCCTTGGAGAAACCCTGCTACCATATGGAAATGTCCTTGAGCCCCCT
This sequence comes from Picea mariana, assembly GCA_032191745.1. Taxonomy (NCBI): domain Eukaryota; kingdom Viridiplantae; phylum Streptophyta; class Pinopsida; order Pinales; family Pinaceae; genus Picea; species Picea mariana. Next base: position 3,225 of record JASDQU010248444.1, read on the forward strand.
CCCCTAGGAAATGTCCTCGGGGCCTTCCCTACAAATCCAGGACGATGTGGAAATGTCGGTATTGTACCCCCAGTTAAGTTCATGTGTTCTTCCACATAACGCACATTTTCCATCGCCTCCGCTACTAAAGACGCTTTCCACATCCGCACCATATCTCTTATCTTAGGGTTCAATCCATAGATGAAGCGCTCTTCCTGTCATTGGTCAATATCCATATACAAAACATATTTGACCAGTTCCATAAATCTGATCTCATATTCTTCTACAGTTCTGTTTCTCTGTACTAAGGCATGAAATGCCCCTACCTGTTGTTCCTTGTAGTATGCTGGTAGATATTTCCTTCAGAACCTCTCCTCGAAAAGTTCTCAAGATACTGTGTCTGGGGTAAGGTGTAGTTGTCTTTCCAAGTTGCCCCACGACTTCAAGGCACTGTCTCTTAACTGAAAAATGGTGATCTTTGCCTTTGAGTTGGACGCATAGTCCCTTAAGGCAAAACACCTTGTCATGCCTTCCAACCATGCTTCTGCACGTTCACTGGCGTGACCCCTGGAAAACTCTGGAAGTTTGATCTTCTGCAATTCTCGTGTGATGTCTTCGGGTGGAGGTCCTCCCTCTGAATCCCTTGATGCTTATAGATTACCCATTCCAGACGGTGGGGGTTCCACTTCAGTCCCTGCCAGTGGTCGCCCCTTTAAAGTCTCATTAATGGCTTCCAACGAGCGTAGTATGAGAGCTAGTTCGGGCGATGGCAGTGGTGGCACTGGTGGTATTAGCGGTGCTTGCGACGATGTTCCCCTGCCTCGACTCCCTCGAGTCCTGACCATCCTGTATGCTTTAACCTGCATCAACCAAAGTTGTCAGGGTGAGTTCCAAGACATTTCAAATTGGTGCTACTTAAACTAGAAACATGGTTAGACGTAAATTTTCTTTACTTGTCTGTAAACAGACATTACTCCTTTAGGGGATTGGCTAGGTTAGGGTTAGGATTAAGCGTCTAAGCTTGATTTCTTCACCCCTATGAAAAAAAACTATTGGTTCCCTTGCCCTGTAGCTATGCTATCCTTGCGCCATACTTGACAATTCCTTATGCTTACTCTCCTAGAGCATATGCTGCCTTCTCCCCTCCTGTCCTAGTCTAAGTCCTTTTAACTTTTCTCTTACAACTAAATGTCCTCTGGTGCTTGACTTGTGAGCTTTTCCCTGGCGCGTTGTGTTGGCGTTGTCGAATGCTGCATTGAGATTTAGTGTTGACTTTGACTGGTGGAATGGAGTGGAGGGACTTGGCAGCACTTGGATCGATGGATTGTGTGTATGGTCTCGTGAGTTTGGCACTTGGATAATCGGAGATTACTCTTCAGGATAGTACTTTGCTACTATTGACAATTAAAGTATTTATATGTGAAATTATTTGTAAAAGTGATATGGGTGGCGTGTTGGTGTTAGTGCTCTTGTTAAGGTGCTTCACTTGGTGGGTGGTCTTGGGTTCAAAACCCATGGACCTCTTAAAATTTATACTTAACCCTATTACATTCATTAATCGCATGATTAATGACATAGGTTTCAAACCTACTATTAAGATGATAAATTATAATGTTAATTTACTTAATTATTAATTTGACCTTATCATTTTTTTTTAAGTTAAAATTCTTAATACTACTTTACTCAATTTCTTTTAATAATTAATTCATTTATATATATAAATATATATTTTCATTTAATTCTTTATTCATTTATTTATATAATTATGCCATTTATATATATAATTTTTTTTTTAATATAATTTTTTTTTTTTAAATAATTAAAATCTTAAACCTAAATTTAATCATTTAAATTTAAAATAAATAAAACAAAAAAAAATATTTAAAATAAGATTAAAACATAATTCATATATATATATATATATTTTAATAACATATATATATATATATATATATACAATTTTTTTTTAAATAAAAATTGGGCATCGTGGGTGCATGAGGCCCACGTGCCCCGCCCTCGCTTCCTCCATCGCCTTCTTTAATCCTAAACCTTACATGCACCCCTCTGACTCTCTATCCCCAAACCCTAAACGCTCCATCATTTGCCTCCTTCCCCACTCTGGAGGTGCGACTGAGGCTTTGAGATTTTGTTGTCGCTAGTAGCGCTTGGACGCTCGGCTGTGTGATGACTTCTGTGTTGTGTAGTGTGGCAGCTACACACCTCCTCGCGGCATTTATCAAGTTTCACCCTCCATTTAGCTTGGACGCTCGACTGTGTGTTGCGGGCTCCCTCCTGTGGATGCTTGGCTGTGTGATGGCTTAGTGCTGGGCTTCGATTTGGTTGCCGCGTAGTCCATTTTCACTGCTGCTTCTTTTAACGCCGACTTCAGGATGAGAGAGAGCTAGGGTGGTTCAATGTTGCGTTGCGTTGGCTTGTGCTGGTGCTGGCTGCTGGTAGTTGTAATTGCTTGGCAGTGGCGCGTTTGTAGTTGTAGTTGTTATGGGTGCGGAAGTCCTGGGGTCAAACCCACGTGCTTCTTCTCTATGCACATATAATTGGTGATTTGTTATAACATATTTGATATATGGCATGGTTGCGTGCGATTTGTTTTTTGTTTTTGTTTTGCAGGTCGCGTAGTGCATATTATTCCCCTCGTGGGCTCCTCCCTCCTTGTCGCCTGATTTGGGCACTTGATGCGTTGGGTGTTGTCGGTGAATGGGCGTATGTTTTTTAGAGTTTGAGGCATTTTATTTATATGTTAAAATCATTTTATTTCTTTCAAGTATGCAGCAGGTTCATGCACAAATAATAGAGCCGAGTTTCATGCTTTATGGTTGCATATGAAAAATGCAATGCAGAGAAGCACAAAAATCCCCCAGGTCATGGGAGACTCAAAATTCATCATGGACAGGGAAAATGTTAGATGCCACATTGAAAATATGGTAATCTTACCAACCATGAACAAAATTTCAGAGGTAAAAGTGAAGTTTTTTGAAATTTCTTTTTCCTGTATATACATAAATTTTTATGAGCAAGCAAATAAATTATTTAAAGAAGCTCTTTCTATGCAGGGGGAGGAAGCATTCAACAGGTTTCAATCTAGTTTCCAGTGGTACTTGCCTGATGCCTGCTAGCGCAATGGATTTCTAATTGGTTTTGCGTCTTGCATTTGTTGTTCACGTTTCTTATCCCCTAAAACCTTATAGTCCTGTTTCTTGTTCTATTTATGTTTCTTGTTTCTGGTAAAATAGCGTATGAGTGTGGATTGATATTCCAACAATGCCACAACAAATTTTCTGTCAACATAAAGTAAAGTAAATCCTACTTCCTAGTTCACCTAGTGACTTCACTATTCGTTGCGACTCTGCTGGGGACATCCTGGCTGATAAAAGAAATACCCAGTCTCATCCTCATCTTTTGATCACCCCTGTATACAAAAACCCTGAACGCTTGGTATCCATAGCTAATCAAAAGAGGAAAGAGGCCCTACTAAATCCTATCATGGAAAGCTCATCTGATAGCCCCTCTTCGAGTAGTACCCACGACTCAAACCTCTCACCTAAGCACAAGCTCCTTGTTGACCTCTCCGATTTCGGCTTGTTCTTTACCGACAAAGGAAAGCTACATTAACCTTTCACCCACTTGTCCCCATTGAGGGCCACCCTAGCTGGTACTGCAGTCACTCGAAATATGGCAAATCCCCCACAGGCACCTTGGGTGGCCGCAATATATGGTGCCCTTCGACTGCCTCGTAATCTACACGACCTACCCGATAATCATTACCTGAAAATCATACCTAAGTTCAATGGGGAAGGAGCTGTTAAAGTAGAAGACCATGTCACGACTTACATCGATTTCAACTTTGCTTAAAGTAGGTTGTGATATGCTTTACATTGGGCGAAATTCAGTTCAATATAGTAAAATTTTCTTTTACATTGACATAGCCCTGGTAGATTTGGGTGAAAATCTAAACATTTGGATTTTTTTTTTTAATTAATTAATTTATTTATTTTGCAGAAACAAACTAATATGTTTATTAAAAATTTATAGTTGCAGACAAGCCCTAGCCATACCTAGTAGGCTCCTGTAGGTTCTCAGCTTTACATCCTTTGTTTACAACTTTATGTTGCAGGAGCATGCTTTTATTGGAAGGATTCACAGAAATAGTTTTGTCTTTTTTTTTTAGGGTACTGGTTTTGACATGCAAGTAAAAGCACAATTTTATTTATTGTGTATATTTTTAGGGAGCTATTTTTAAAGGTTTAATCAGGAAAAGCTGAGATACGTTCCCAATTTAAGGGATGAGATGTATTCTTTTTGAAAAAAAAAATGGACGTAGGTTTTCATTGAACGAAGTAGGGATTATGTAACAATATTGTTTCAATTAACTTGGCCCTTAAGGCCCCAGTGCTTCAAGCTGAAGCTCTGATACCATTTGTAGTGGCCATATTAATTTAACATCAAATAATTAATCAAACAAAACAGTAACTTCTACTTGATTTATGAAACTTGGTAATTTCTTATAAATTCAACACATACACATATAAATTGATCAACAAATAATAAAATTCATAACATAATAAACAAATACGTAATTTAAAATACCTAGGTCTGATGCTAACCCTCTGTTTTTCGCTTGTCTTGTTGACCTTCCTGCTGCTGCCTTGCCCAGCTTGAATCCACGGACCAACTCTGCCCAAAAACCGAGTTTCCACCCTGCCAACTAGGACAACTACCTAGCTCCAGGATATCATATGGATATCCTGGCCCCCGTGCCCAAAAACCCCAGCAAACTGGTGCCCCCTGTACTAACCTTTCCCGACTACAGAACTCAAACTCCCCTGCACAATCCAAGAGAACCCTCCAAAATAAAATTCCCTGTTGAAAAAATGATCCCTCCTTCGTAAACCTCCTCCCCTCATATCCCTCCTTCACCGCCCTTTCACCCCATTTACTTCCTTACCTACACATAGTTAATGCCCCTTATCCAATTATTTAATGTTCCCTATCCATTTATTAATGCCCCTTATCCCTTCCGTATACTTAACCTTTTTAATTTAAACAATATAATTTATTAATCTTTTTTTTTTTAAATTTATTACCTTGTTCATTCAATGTGATAGGTAATTAATTTAATTAATTAATTAACCAAAATTATAACAATCAATTTAATTAATAAATATTTAATTAGTATTATTATGCCAATCTTTGTTTAGTTAAAACCATGTTAAGACAATTAATCCCCTAATTAATTTTTACTTAATAACTCCTAAACATATATTCTACTAGGGTTGTTACATATTCTATCTTCTTCCCTGATTTTGCTAATTTCAATCTTCTTGTCTTCATTGAAATATTTCTTGGTAATGAGGGTGTAAATATGGTTTCACATTTGATGGTTTTCCTTCACTCTTCCCATGCATTTCATATATATTATTTTTAGAGACAATGGTATCTTATATTGTCTTTTCTTGGTATTTGATTACTCTATCCTTGGAGATAATAATGTCATATTTGGCTTGTACATCCTCTAGATGAAGTTCAACTTCTTCAAGAATCTCCTCATGACCTTCTTGAATATTGTCTTCTTTCTCCTTTTGAAATTGCAATGTCATCCCATTTATCAAATTATGACATCCTTCTTCAATTCTAGAGTTCATTTCTGATTTTACCTCATCAGTGTTTAGGGATTCCTCAACCTTCTTGCAAATTTTTGCTTCAAGTATTTTGATAGATTCTTCATCCAATATCCATGTTTCTTCCTGATTTTGACAATTCTTATTTTCTTCTTTCAATCTCTTAACCCTGTCTAGTAGTTTTTTATTATGGTTTCATAATATACATATCTCTTCATCTTTAGTTTTCAATTCTTTCCTTGACTCGTCATTTTCCTACTTCCCTTTGTTAGTATTTCCTTGTTTTAATTTTTAAACTTCTTTAACGAGTGCTTCATTAAGGTCTCATATCTTAGTTATCTCATCACCTTTCTTCTTGATCTCTTCCTTTCCTTATTTTAACTCATCTTGAGTTTTATGCATCTCCTCTAGTTTTTTTTTTATCCCTAATCCATTTATTTGAGAAGGGTTATTCAAATTCTTCCCATGTGATGTTTCATATAGTATACTTATAAATACTCATGAACCACTTCCAAGATTCACCAAAATAATAATTTCTTGTTGTTAAAAGTTTTCTATCATATTCCTTTATCAACCTCAACAATTCCATATAAATTAATTCATATTTATCTTCATCTCCTATACATTCAAGTATTTCCATTGATTATTAATTGAGTTCATACCCCAACCCTCAACTTACAACCTCAATATATTAACGGTAATGATCTCAGATAGTTATAATAAATTTTCCAAGATAATCCTCTATGTTTTCTCTTTCCAATGGCTTTTGATTCACCTAAATCAGACATCCCAATCAAAAGTTATAATACTTTTAATTGAATATGCCTTTGAAAACCCTAATTTGGACTCTATCCTTCTGGCCGACCTTCCTTCATATGTATTTCTGAAATTTAGGCCCTTATGAGTGTAAAATTTTGTCCTATAGTACTTTGATATGTCATCTCTACAATTCTAGAGGTTTGAAATTTTTTTGATGTGCCAAATAAAATTTATGGTAACTTTCCCAAACCTTGCTGATTTTTGGTCTTTTCTATAGAGAAAACTTGTACATGATACCATGTGTCCAATATTTAATATCTAATCATAAAATTTGTAACATAAATACTATGGATTGTTCTCTTTCAAATGAAACTAGTGGCACTAAATTTTCACTAAACACGATATGACTATTTTACCCAAAACACATGTTTGAGACTAGTTATAAGACTAGTCAAATAACCTTCCATAGACTATATCTTGGAAATTAAAATGAAACAAACTTTGAAATTTTTACCAAGTGAAATTCACTATAGTTTCTTAGTATTTTGAAAATTTCATACTATGAAACATCACTAAGAAATATTTATAGTTAAATTCCCAAAATGATTCATTTGAGATTGATTTTAGGGCTAGTAAAAATCCATAACTTCCACAGTCTATGTATATGAAATTTTAATGACCCAGATCCTAAAAGTTTTACCACAGGTACCTTGATATGTCTTCTAAGTAACCTCCAAATTTCACTATTTGAATCATTTTGGGAAAAAAGTTACAACAAAAAATCCAAGATGGCTTGCTTGGACAAGCAAAACCCTAGGATCAATGCTTTTAAACCAAATGTTAATTACCAAATGCTTAAAATGTCAGAATAAAACATAAGTACACACGATGTACAACAATGTGAGTGTGGAGAATAAAGTTCCAATATATATAATATAGATGACTTACACAATAAATCCTTAAAGAAGAGGAGAACCTCCTCCAAATATCCAAATTACATTCATACATCACAATTCACATGTTGTTACAAATTATTTTCGTCACCCCCGTTATCACCGATGATATGTGTATTTCTTACTTCTCTATTCCCTGAAAGCTATTGAAGAAATAAGACTTTCCCCTGGGAAATACAATCATATATTCTTTATTTAAAACCCTACCAAAGAAGATCGTCACACCTTGCCAAATTTTAAGGGTGTTATGATCCCTGATCGTTGAATGCTGCACCACAGTGGAATGTGACGTCGTCGCAGACTGCTAATGTTTAGGGTGCGATGATGCTCAAACAAAGGAAAAAGGTGAAATTATCGAAGGTTCGAGAATGAAATCTTTGAAAGGATGAGGTGGCTTTCGATCGGTTTGGATCTCAATTGCTTATCTGATTTAGTGGGATCATCCTAATCTCTTCATCCATCCCTCTTCACTCTATATAAAGAGGGATATCTCATGGGAAAGTTAGGTTGTCTTATGCATGAAGAATTTTGTTGAAGATTATACTTGTGATAGCTTTGCTTTAGCTTTCCAAGTCAGGTTGTGAATATTCTTCATCAAAATCATTGGAGAAAAGGTGTGTGTGTTGAGGCAAAGGGCCATTGGAAGAGACCTTGCAACATCAAGGCATAGGTTGTATTCTCCACTTTCATCAATATAATGCAGTAATAAATTTCTTCCCTATAAAAGTGTCTCTATATTTATTGCATAACTCCTTGATCTTATGCATAGGTTTCATTGGAATATATATATAGATTGTCTCTATCTCTTTGTTGTTTTTTGCTTTTTGACAGGTTCAACATCTCACAAACTTAAATATGGAGCAAGGAAAACACTATCAAGGATCAAACAACATTTAAACAGTATGACATTTAAACAAAATTGGCGATCATACTGGAGAACATCCTCTTTTGGTCTTTGTTTCCTTTTTCTTTTGTCTTGTCTGCTTTTGTTGATTTTTCGTTCTCTGAGTCATTCGGTGATCCATGTTTACTATCAGGTTTTGAAAATTCCTTGAAAAATCTTGTCCTCTTTTCATTTTTTCTTAATGTTTAGTCATCGTCGCACCCTGCTGTGAAAAATAGTGCGATGATGTCACACTGTGTCTTTCTACTACCTACGTCGATCCTTGATCATCGCACTGTGTCTTTCTACTACCTGCGACGATTCTTGAAGAAGTTTTTTGAGTGACAACCAATCTTTCTTTTTACCCAGATTTTTAATCATTTCTTGGAGTGAATTTTTGGTCCTGTTGAATGATTATTCACAACTTGGTTTGCAATTTTTGAATGATCTTGATCATTTCTCAAGTTTTTAGAGTCTTTTTCAGAATCTTCAAAGTTTTATCTTTCACTTATTACTGCAAAGGTATAATCTATGGATTTCATCCTTGAGTGCTTGCTAGTTAAGTTGTTAATGATTTTTTATGAGTTTTGGATTGTTGTTGATTAGAAAATGATTTTTTATTTCATTAAACAAATGCGTTTTCTTGATTTTATATTTTTTGTTGCATTACGAGTTAAGTTTGGGGAATTGTGTTGTGAGTGCATTCATTTTATTGAACAACTTTTTCTTTTTCCTTGATTCAGATCTCTGTTTTTATTTGAAAAGAAAAAGAATTGAAAATTATATTTCTATTTGTAGTATTTAAAAGAAACTTTTTGCGTTCTAGCTTTTATTTAAAAAGAGAAAATTGGAAAATTTGATAGTTTTGATTGTTTGACATAAAGAATGTTCAAAGTTTAAAGGAATTGTATTTCACAACTTCTTGTATTCTGGAAAAAAGAAAAACTTCTCTCTTATGTAATTAGAGTTCATCGAAAAAAAAGATTGCATCTCATATCTTTTTGCATATTTTTGAGTCAAGGTCAATCACTTCATCAATTTCATCTCCGCTTCCTTTGTGAGTTAAACAACAACCATTAAAATTAAGCGTAATTTTAAAATTTACCTAGTAACTTTTATTTTCTAGAACTCTTGTATGCCAACATTAGCTAGGGATAGCGCTTTGGAAAATGTTGTGAGGAATACTCTCCAAAGCATCAAAACAAACAATAACATCTTGTGATAGAGAGAATTAAATCTACTTGCTACATTTTGTCCTGGGAATCCCTTCTAACACAAGGGTAGGGTATCTAAGCTTGAAATATCCTCCAGAG
>JASDQU010248446.1:0-11940 GCA_032191745.1 Picea mariana
TATAATTTAAAAGGAAATGATGTTGGCTTTCTATAACCCTCACAAGTGTTATTATGCTGCATCTAGTTTTATAAAACATCCAAACTCCATGTTTCAAGTTGTATGCGATATATGGTGTGGTGATTACCTTGATTCCATGTTACAAGGGTTGTGCACATTGTTTGAATTGGAAGTTTAAAGGTTGAGACATGGTATCGCTAGAAAATCTCTCGATGTATGTTACAATGGGGTCTTGACAAAAGTTGGAGCATTGTAAATTTAAAACATTGGAAAACTATGGGGCATTCATCTTGCATTAAATTGATTTGGAGTTATTGGTTGATGTGATGGATGGTTAGATTTATTGTAATGGCTATGGACGAATGTGTAAGTGTAGAAACGACGTGTAGTAAATGCACGTCGCTCTAACCTACCTCGTGCCTGCCACCCTAGCCATTTCGCATTTGGTCTTTTGTTGGTTGATGTTTCTCCACTTTATTTGGCTGTGGAACAGGTATACAACCTTGGGCTACTCTCCTTGGTAATGTTTACACATAGGTCTGAGGTTTCTTGCTACTCCATCCATGAATATTTCACTCTGCTCTTTAATTAAGTCGATAGTTGGCTCTGTAAATACAATTGTGGAATTTATGGTGGTGCTAAACTATTGAAGGAATATTTGTGGAAAAACCCTTGAACTATTGGTCAGCTCGTACTCCTATACAGTATCACTATTGATAGTTATGTTTCGAAACCTGTATTTGGAAGTTAGTGTGGAGGTAGCAAACCTAGAATTTGATAAATTCCCTATTCATGCTCTTTTTGGTCATGGGTTTTGTTGGTTATTTATTGTGCAAAGCTAGAAAGAATGCTAAGACCACTTAATTTTTTAATACAGTATGTCATGTGGAAATAATTGGGGTGATGGAAACATTGCAAAACCATTGTTTAAAGGATGCGACTTGCCGTGTGTTCGATTTTATATGAAAATAATACCTCTGTGGATGAATTATATTTGCGTTGAATGAGTTTTGAGAACCAAGATGAAAGGGAATTTTGGAAGCATCGTTATTTGAAGTCTAAGTTTGAAATAGTGTTATACAGAAGGATCCCTTCTATGGCCACTTCATGGAACCCTACATTGATTTAAAATATATCAGTGTTGATATCGTGGACCATAGTCTGTCTTTTCCTCGACTGTTGGTTGTGATTATTTTGATGTCGTGTTTCCTCGACTCTATTGTGCGCAAGATGTGTTATTGTTGTTGAATGTTTATTGGGAAATAAATTATAAAATGATTATTGTGCAATACAATTTCTAAATGAAAATGAGCAACCTTGAAGTGAAACCCCAGTTTTGGGTTTTTGGAAACTAAGTGTTGAATTTCAATTTTAAAATAGTAAAGGGTTTTAAATTTTGATGTTGAAAATGACAATGTTTGATATATGATAGAATATTATCTATGGGAGTCCTTTCCATTATACCATTTTACGCAAAATACACTCCCTTCATTATCCCAATTACATTTTTCATTCCCTGTTCTATTGCTACTCATTTTTAAGGAAAAGTCTGTATGAAAATGAAAGAAATGATGTGGAAGTTAATTGATGATTAGTATTTCGAGAGATGGTTATATACACAATTTGATTATTTTATTGATTGCTTGAACAATATTCATAAATATTTCCTCCTCCATGATATCACTTTACGCTAAATACAAGCCCTTCATACTCCCAATGATCCTATCAATTCCCTGTTCATGTGGCAATTAATAAATGGAACTGTTATGGATGGATTGAATGTGTCTTGTAGTAATCTATAGAGCTAAATATTGATTTATTTAAGTGGATTTTCATGTATGTGTTATTAATAACTTTTCATGACTGATTAAATATTTCTACAGGACGAGTTTTTTTAGCACAGGTAGTAATGACTGGAATAATAGAGGCAGAGGTAACTGGCAGCGAGGCCATAAGAGGCCTCAATTTTCTATTCACTTCGATGATGATCCAAAAGAGTTAAACCAAATATTTCATGTTGGGTTTTTCAATTTGGTTGGCCATGGTATATTGCATCCCCGACCTGACAGACCCCCTTTCCAACCTACTCATAATTTTTCCAGCATTCATGTTCCTCCACATGTTTCAATGCAGCCCAAAGTCCCTGCTAATGACGGTTGGCAATAAATTTTCCACCAGACTGTCTCTCACCACCACAGTTGGCCCACTATGTCATTGCCTTTACCACCACCAGTAAATCCCAATGCTCAAATTTCCCATGTTATTTCTCTAGTACATTCCTCGCACACTAGTAAAAGATTAAAAACTGATATCCCACAACCTATGCAAGACAAAGGAAAATCAGTGGTTTCCCCCTCCAGTCCATCCACAAAATCTTCTAAATATGTGTCTTGACATCTCCTCCTAAAATATGACTGCTCACATGTGATTAGCGCAATACAACCCCAAGGGTCTAACCAACCAAAGGCTACTCCAGAAAAATCAAGAGGAAATAACAACGTGAAGAGGAAATATGCCTCACAGAGCGACAAATATGGATTTTAATGTTTTTATGTGATTCAATGATGAAGACAGTGTTTCATGATTTTCAACATATTTTGGACAACGAGTTTTATTTTGGATATATTTTGTGGATAAGATGGATATATTATTTTTTGGGATATGGTTTTAAATTTTGTTGATATTTAAATGTTTGACTTAAATGATATCCATGGGTGATACAAGGGTGTTATGTGATCCAAATGATTTATTTTGAATTTTATATTTGATTATTGGCAAAGAAAATGATGGGAGTCATAATCGTTCCCACCTATTTAGTTATTGTTAATTAGACCCTTATTATGTATTATTATTAATTATTTCTTCCCAAACTAATTAGTTAAGTTAATTTGAATTAACTAAATAAATTATTTGAACTACCTCAACTTATTGAGAAACAATAAAGGTTCATTGAAAGGAAGAGACAAGGGGAGAATAGAAGGGGGAACTACAACACTAAGGTTTTCTCTCTAGTTAGTGAGATAGCTTCAATTTTCATTCATTTCTGAGTTTACTTGAAAGTCTAATCCTTTTTATGACAACATGGTCTTATTGAAGGAAACATGATTCAAAAATGAATCATACATTTCAACATCTTGTTTTAAAGGTGTTTGATTTATCTTTGATAGTTTGTGTATTATTGTTGGTTTATGAATTAATTTTCATGGCTGATAAAAAATATGTTGCAAAGTCAAGTGGAAACATTTTGTGGAAAGATGATATAGATCATTAGTTTCAGTTTTATTTCACTGTCAGGGTCTTTTTGTATGGTGCCCATTGAAGACTTATAAATATGACTTTGGTCCATACCCTCGTAGGGGTTTGTAAAAGAGAAATACAATTTTGTATCTCAGAATGAAATAAAATTAGATTATTATTCTACTCATACATGTGTCTTCATGACTTGGTTTTTGCTTTTCTTTTGTCTCCATGTTTACTTCAATATAAAATATGTATACATTCATGTAACCTTGTTTAAATTTTACTTGTATATTGCAACATAGACAAATAAAAAAATCATCCTTGATCCTTTGTAATTAATATTTGTGGATTGAGTGAATGTTTCGAGGCTATAAAACCCAGGTGACATTCCCAACTATCTTGTCTTAGCCAGACAAGATCTAAAAATGATTGAGTGAGGTACTCCATACCTTTTTCCTCAACATTTATTTGGCGACCATACTGGAGAGATATTCCATATCTCTCTGGTTGATTATATTCACGATTATCTTTGATCTTTCTGTTGTATTCAAATACTCTTTGACTGTTTTTTCTCATGACAATACCTTCTACAAGGCAACCTAATATTGAACATGGTCTTAAAGACCAAAATAACATTGCCTTAACCTTATTCAGTACTATTCTAGAAACTACTAGTACCCGAGTTGATCTTGAATGCTCTTGGGAAGTAGTTGAACAAGATATAAGTATCCGTGAACACTGGGAATCCAAGCAAAGGCATCCTAGAAATAAAAAATAACCTCCCTTTTCCTAAGTCTTGGTATTCTTTTTCATGTCCTTGAATCCTTACATTTCTAGAAGAAGAAGAGGATTGTCCCCTGAAGATACTCCTATCATTGAAATCGGAAGAAGGAAATCCATTTTGTCGACCCAAGAAAGCACTCTAAGAAGGAATTTGTCTGATTCTTCCAGCTCACCCTTCTCGCCCTTACTTGTCACTTTTAAAATGACATCTGCAAGAAGTGCTAGTGGTGCTGGAGGTGCTTCTTCATCTCAAACTTCAACCTCATCAGTAATTGGTAGTATATATAGTCACCAAGTCCCTATCTAATCTACTACCAACCCTTCTAATATTATAAATAAATACGGTCTTTTCTGATTTGAGGAAGATGTTACGACCACCCCATGGCATGTGTCTTCTCCCTTGAATCTGACACCTGCTACTCATCCGTTACCAAAATTCAAAGAAAATCTACCTAGGTTTTCAAGAAACAATACAGTTACTACAAATGAACACTTAGTGTCATTTTCCAATGCCTTCCATAATATCGGAGCTAACGATAAAGATACATGCATGTGCTTATTTGTCAACTACCTTGAGGGGAAAGAGACAATAGATTCTTTTGATTTCCCTCCAAAAATCCTTTCCATGTGGGAAGAGTTTGTTTATTGGTTCAAGTCCACTTATGGACAATCCAAGAGACCAACTAAACAGTTAAGGGAATATAACAATATTTCTTACAAAGATGGTGAGACTATCAATTCTTTTAACCTCCATTTCACCAAATTATATAATCAGATCTCTGTACTAATCCGCCCCCAAAATCAAGTCGCTTTCATGAATTATTATAATGCGGTACCTTCTCCTTATCGTCATAGGCTCGAACAAAATACCATTGAAAATCTTGGTTCCACTCTTCACAGTTTCCTTGAGTATGAAGAGCAACTCGAAAGAACATGTCTCTCTAAGGGAGACTTAGTCAAACAAACATATATGTATTCCCTCTTACAACGAGTGCAAGATATGAACAATTGAATGATAGCCTATGAATGAAAGGAGAATGCTCCTTTGCTTACTCCTGGGGCATTTTCTTCTTCCTCAATGCCTTTCAAGAATACAAATGAAAATATTTTTCATCCCAAGGCCATTCTGTCTCGCAATTGGTGTAACTTCTGCGAAGAAAATCATGAAGAAAGCACTTGTGAAATTAAGAAGAATGCCAGAGATAGAATATTTGGAAAGAATCCCAAAACCACTATCTTTGTTATAGATTGGGCAGAATCAAAAGATGTTATGATAATAAATACTAGGAACAAATCTTATGCTCCCAAAGGAAAATACGATCCTCCTCGTACTTCTTCCACTCCAAGCTCATATTCGCAAGGTATTGATGTGAAAGCTGTCAAAACTCTCGAAAGTCAATGAGTTCCTTCCCCTCTTCCCCCTTCGAAGTATAACATCCTTAACCAACAGGCAAATATCAAGGCTGATGCTACTCTTTTGGACATGGTTTCCATCCTTGAACAATAAACACATCTCAAAAATTTTATGGAAGGAAAAGGTTCTACCATAAACAACCTTTTTGAAGAGGCAAACGAAGAGGATCCCACTGCAAATAAGTTAGGTGTAAATAATTTTAGACACCCTATAAAAAACCCTCCATTTTTTATTTATGTAAAGATTATGGATAAGATATCCCATTGTTTCCTAATTGATGGAGGTTCAGGTCCAAGCGTAATGTCAAAAATCATGATGGAAGAGCTAGGATTATCATGTACAAATGAAAATTCTAGAAGCATTCTCTCCTATAAAAGTCCACAACAATTAACTATAGGTGAAATCAAATATGTAACTTTGGTTCTATGCGCACACCCTGAAATAAGGAAAACCCTCAACATCCAAGTAATCGACATGCCAGTAAGCAACTATTCTATTATCTTAGGAAGAGACTGGAAATCCCTAACATGTGGATATCTTTTTCTTGATGGAACACACTTATCCATTCCCCATAATGGAAAGAATATTATAGTTCTAAGAGAAGGAAGAATTTTTCCATATATAGAGAGCATTCCTCAACCGAATTTAAACTATCTTGAGGAAGACTTAGGGGTGTACTCTATCTTTGTTGATGAGGGTGATACTTTCCTTGAACCATTTGATTTTTAAGATGGCATGTGGCACATTCTCAAATGAAGGTAATGGAGATGGAATTATTTTATACTCTCCTATAGGTAAAATTCATAATTTCTCTTATATATTAGAGTTTTCTTGCACGAACAATGTCATTGAGTTTGAAGCCTTACTGCTAGGCATCGAAAATGCTTATAGCCTCGGTTGCGTCCACCTTACATTTTTTGGTGATTTTGAACTTGTTGTGAATCTTGTGCGTAAAATCTATTCTCCTAGCAATAAGTTGATGAAAAAATATACCCAATATGTTTGGATTCTTATCTCAAACCTCTTATCATTTAACATCACTCATGTTAAGAGGGAACTTAATTCAATGGTTGATAGGTTAGTTGTATTTGTGGCTTCTCCTACTCGACAACTTCTACCTCAAAGGACTGATTGTACTTTTCAATATTTATATCATCCTCACATTCCTAATAATGTAGAATCATGGCAAGTTTTCCCTAATGATGAATGCATCTGTGATTTCATACAAAATGAACCATTTAATCCCAAGGAAATCATATCTATAGAAGATGAAAAAATTCCAAAAGGTTTGACTCCTCTTGAAAGCACATTTTCATCAAGTGATGTAGGAAACAAAGAAACACGTAAGGAAAATGAGTCAAAAAGGAAAGTGGGTGATACCATTTCCTTGAACATTGGGACATATGAATCTCCAAAGATGGTTAAACTAGGTTCCCAATGTTACAATGAAGAAAAGGCGAAATTCACATAACTACTATGTGAATTTCAAGATGTTTTTTCATGGTCATATGAAGATCTTCTTGATTTTGATCCTTCTCTCATACAACATGCCATTCCTATCAAGGAAGGGATAAAACCAGTTAGGCTGAAACAAAGACCCATTAACCCCGTGCTTGAAGCTACTATTAGAAAGGAGGTTGGAAAAACTTTTGAAGGCTGGTATAATCTTTCCATTCAAGTATTCTGAGTGGGTTTCAAATTTAGTTCATGTTAGCAAAACAACTAGTCATATTCAATTATGCGTTGATTTTCACGCATTGAATAGAGAAAGTGTTTAGGACCATTTTCCTCTCCCTAATATGGAAATGATTTTGCAACATGTCTGAGGGTCACAAATGATGTCCTTACTTTATGGTTTCTCTGGATATAATAAAATCAAGGTAAAAAGGACTGATAGATACAAAACCACCTTTACTACACGCCAGGGCACATTTGCTTATGAACGCATGCCTTTTGGCTTGTCTAATGCAGGTGCCACTTTCCAAAGAGATATGAAAATATATTTTGACAATCTGATTGGTAAATTTATCCAAGTATATCTTGATGATTTGACTATTTATTTGAATAATCAATTAGATCATTTTGGTCATATTAGAAAAGTTCTTATGCGATGCAGAAAATTCAAGATTTATTTAAATCCTTCTAAATCTAGTTTTGGTGTCACCAAGGGAAATCTCCTTGGACATATCGTTTCTGATTCAGGAATAAGCATAGATCCCAAAATGATTGCTTCTATTATGAACCTTCCTTCCCCCACTTCCAGAAAGGAAGTTCAATCCTTTATGGGCATTATCAACTTTGTGCGCAGGTTTGTTCTTGATTTTGGTTTAATGGCTAAACCAATTCATAATATTCTAAAGCAATATATTTCCTTTTCTTGGACAAATGATGTCGAAAATTATTTTGTAAGGATTAAGAAGGAAATCAGTTTCGTACCAGTTCTGGCGAAACCGTACTTTGAGAAATGTTTTATCATATACACTAATGCCACTGAGGAAGCAGTTTCTGCTATTCTCATACAAAGTGATGACCAGAATAATGAAAACATGTAGCATACACGAGCCAAAGTTTATCAGACGATGAATTCAAGTACTCCTACATTGATAAACATGCCTTCACTCTTGTTAAATTTATAGACAAATTTCACCACTTTATTCTAGGAAAACATACATAGGTAAAAGTCCCTTTGCCTGTTGTCAAGTTCTTCTTTCACAAACTTATCTTTTAGAAAAAAATTCACATTGGCTTGCCAAGATTCAAGAGCATGATCTAACCATCATGGCTTCAAAAACAATTAAGGGACGAGACTTAGCCCCTCACTTAGCTCAACGTGTTGAAGAAAGTGAAGAAATTGATGATCAGGATAATCCTCTTTCAACATTGTTTTATATTGAGAATCAAACCCTTTCTATTGTTGAACACCCTTGGTATAAAAATCTGGTGTATTACTTGCAATATCAGAAATTCCTAGATGACTTAGATCCTCATCAGAGGAGAATACTCTACCTTGAATCTTCTAGGTATATTATTTTAGGAGACTTTTTGTTCAGAAGGTTTGCTGATGGTATATTAATTCGATGCATAAACAAAGTGGAACCCTTAAATTGTTACACAAAACTCATGGATATTTAGATTTTGTTATTCACGTTGGTGGCCACTTTTATGCTAAATCTATTAGTTTTAAAATCATAAGAAATGGTTACTATTGGCATTCAATTTTTCGAGATTCTTATAAATTCACAATATCTTGTGACAAGTGCCAAAAATTCACTGGGAAAGAGTGTCTTTATGCCATGCCTTTACAAACTGTCCTCCCAGATTTTCCTTTTTCTAAATGGGGCCTAGACTTTATTGTTCCTAGTAATCCTCCATCTTCTGTAGGGCATATTTTTATTTTGACAACCACTAATTATAAGTGGAATGGAGTTGTCCCTCTTAGACACTCATAGGATGAGAAGGTAATTTATTTCCTGGAAACTAATATCTTCTCCATATTTGGCATTCCTTTATATATTATTACAAGAAATGGTATCGCTTTGATTTCCACAAAATTGACTTAATTTCTAGTCAAGTTGGGAGTCAAACATTTCACTTCATCAACCTATTACCCCCAAGGAAATGGGCAAGATGACTCTACTAACAGGAATCTGGTTAGGATCATAAAGAGGCTCATTGAAGATAATCCTTGTCAATGGCACACCCTCCTCATTTATGCCCTTTGGGCAGACCACACTACCACCAAAGTAAGCACAGGTTACACCCCCTTTCAGTTTGTTTATGGTCAAGAAGACATTCTTCCTACTAATATGGAACTTTATTCTCTATGATTGATGCTACAAATTGAAGAATTAAATTATTCCAATGTCCATCAAAGGGTAAATGCAATATTATCCTTAGAATAACAAATAATTGTTTCCTTGGAAAACATAAAGAGAAGGCAACAAACTATAAAGACATATTTTAGAAAACACGCAAAATATGTCAAATTTAAGGTAGATGAGAAAATCTTACTTTGGGACTCAACCCATGCTGACAGAGGAAGACATTCAAAGTTTCAAAAATTATGGCTAGGTCCTTTCAAAATCGCTTTTTTCATAGGCGAAAACTCTTACCTTTTAAATGATTTGGAACATCGATTGTTTTATTATAGTACCAATGGTTCCCACTTAAAAAATGATGTGGAACCAACTTGATTGATGAAATCCATGTGGGAATCACTGCTATATATAGATTTTTGTTTTACTGTTTTATTTTTCTTTGTTCAATTGACTTTTCAATTTCTGTTGTTTTATTTTATGTTTATCAGAAATAAATTTGGATCAATTTTTCCACAACAATGCCATTCTATAAGTATTGTTGATCAATAACAATAAAGTTTACACCATTGTCATGATGTCCTCCTTTAAGACATCGCTGAAAATTATTTTTTCTTTCATTATGGCTGTTAAATAGATGATTTGGTCTTCTTCCCTATTTTCTGCTATCCCTTTCTTCCCTCCATCCTAAGATTGAAAAGAGCATATAAAAAAAATTCCCCTTAACTCGAAGAAACACTTTTTACTATGAATGATTGAATGTTATGCATACAGGACCAAACCACCTCATACGTACCACTTTTCATGAGTTATTCCCAAAATCGTATCTCATTGTTTCCCTTAAACCATCTTTTTCCCCTTGTTGCATAATCATTCTGGTCAATAATCCTTTGATCTATGTTCATTGATCTGTTAAAATGGACATTCTGAGTTTTTAATCTTTTGGAAAAAGATTTCCCTGTGGATTCGCCAGTTTGTTGACACCCAAAAGCGCATCATAGAGTACCTTCTTGCAAATGGTTGCAATTCCTTATTATTTAAATATACTTAATAATATACTAATAGGTGGGACCCCGTGTGTGACTTGTGTGACTATGATGAAGATACGACATTTATGGTTTATGTGCTTATGACTTGGTTGCAATATGAGCTCTACATTTATTTGATTTAAGTTGATGTCAAAATAAGTGACCAAATGATGCTATGGGCGATATGATTTAAAAGGAAATGATGTTGTCTTTATATAACCCTCATAAGTGTTATTAT
This sequence comes from Picea mariana, assembly GCA_032191745.1. Taxonomy (NCBI): domain Eukaryota; kingdom Viridiplantae; phylum Streptophyta; class Pinopsida; order Pinales; family Pinaceae; genus Picea; species Picea mariana. The sequence continues at coordinate 10,519 of JASDQU010248446.1, forward strand.
GCTACATCTAGTTTGATAAAAGATCCAAACTCCATGTTTCAAGTTGTATGCGATATATGGTGTGGTGATTACCTTTATTACATGTTACAAGGGTTGTGTGCATTGTTTGAATTTGAAGTTTAAAGGTTGAGACATGGTCTCCCTAGCAAATATCTTGATGTATGTTACATTGGGGTCTTGACAAAAGTTGGCGCATTCTAAATTTAAAACATTGACAAACTATGGGGCATTCAACTTACATTAAATTGATTTGGAGTTAGTGGTTGATGTGATGGATGGTTATCTCACTCGTACTAGCTATGGATGAATGTGTAAGTGTAGAAATGACGTGCAGTAAATGAATGTCGCTCTAACCTACCTCGCGCCTGCCACCCTAGCCATTTCACATTTTGTCTTTTGTTGGTTGATGTTGCTCCTCTTTTTTCAGCCATGGAAGATGTATACAACCTTGGTCGAATCTCCTTGGTAATTTTTACACACAGGTATGGGGTTTCTTTCTACTCCATCCATGAATATTTCACTCTGCATTTTAATTAAGTCAATAGTTGGATCTTGAGTTTTCTCACTGTCTCTGCATTTCCAAATCTATGATATGTATAAATTTTGACTATGTATCGATTATTAGTGAATTTTTGTTCTCTGTTTCATGGGTATGCGAATTATTCACATTAAAAAGAAGTGGGTGTCTCTTACTGTCTGTAGTTGATTCGTTCTTTACCTGTGAAAAATGATATTGTTTGGGAAATTCTAGGGCCTACCTCGCCTCTGGTTTTCTTTTTGTGATTTCTCTGTGTTAGCGATAATTCTTGTCTTGGGTTCGAGAGCATTCGGGTCTGCGAGTTACACGAGAAGCGCCCGAGCGTAGCGTGGAAAAATCTCATTTTACGGCTTCCAATCAAATGAGCGGGTGAAATTACATTGTCAATGGCCCAGATTCATCCATAAGAATAGATCAATGGTCATCGGGATATCAGGGCTACCAAGTTAAGCGATATATAGTTTCAAAGAAAGCGCCTATATTTCAGGACTAAATCTGGGTCGTCCGATCCAGTGACGTGTGGTGCAAGATCTAGTCACGTCGGCATATCAACATTCAGGAATTCGAAGGGTAAAAGTCCCTCGTCATCTCACATCTCGAAACCCTGAACCCCAAAACGCCGATAAGCACCTTTGAAGCTAAGCCTATGGTCCTAGCACCTGGTCACGTCAAGTGAGCCTGGTAATGGAGGACACGCAGCGCAATAGCTGAGCCACGAGTGGGGCCATTCGGGATTTTCACGTTGGAAGCATCGAGGTCCTCTCAGCCTTCCATCCATCGATGAAACTCAGGCGCATTGGACTTAAAGGGGGGTAAAATGCAAAGGAATGGGTTAAAAGCCCACTTGTCCTAAGTTCAAGATGAAAATGTGTTTGTGTTTAAAT
>JASDQU010248448.1:0-14598 GCA_032191745.1 Picea mariana
CGTCACCAAAAGGAAAAAAAACGTCTATCAGCGGGAAGATGTAATGACACGAAGCCGCTCTGGCTCGCTGAAATAGCTATCAACAAAATGTATTTTGAGTAATGTGTAATGTTTCCAGGATTCTAGCAATTTTAGCATTGTCTCTCAAATTATGTAGGCAGCAGCTCTGTGTAGCCCTGCCATTTGTAACCGATCCGTGGCTTTGCCACCATTAATAAAATTCCTCTAACCGTTATTGTCAAAAAAAAACAATGAAATGCGAGAAAATGTGAAATAATGAATGTTTTTGTATAGCGGAAAGAATGGAAAATGTGGAGCTCAAAAAATATAGCAACAAAGAAAGTTTTCATCCAGCCTCTGGCCTTTGGCGATACAGAGGCAAGCACCGGATCCAAGGTAGTGCTCCCATAGTGGGGGGGTCTCTTCAACAGGATTAGCAAAGAAGAATACCCAGAGTTTATCCCACACAGCGTATCGGACGTAAGGGCACTCGATGACCAGGAGTTCCCCAACATCCAACGGTCTTATTTACACATGGTGGCGAGCAGAAACCTCATTCTCCCCGGCATAGAGGTCCTGAAGTGGCTCATCGACCACACGGATGGGCATAAATGTTTAATCAACGATGAGAATGGAGGGTGTGTCACATTTTTCCTCCTGATAGAGGTCCATAAATACTACAAGTTCAGGGACCCAGAGGAGCGGATCAACACGAACTTCGTGGTGAAATTCTATGAATTCCATGACACCATCCAGTTGATGGCTTCATGGTGGAGGGAAGACAATAAATTCACCAATTGGAGCAATGGATGGTACATGACAATCAACATGAGGGAGCCATACATCTATTTGATGGCTCTAATATATTGGCTATACGGAGAAAAGGATTGCTCCAAGTTTTCGGAAGCATGGATGCCTTTGGCATACACAATTGCAATCGTCGGGAGAAGTTTCAACTGGGGAGTAATAATCTCCAAACAAGTAAGCATCTGTGTGCATCAGGCTCAGACGCTAAAGGAAGGAGAGGCACCAACTTTCTACATGCCCTCGTACCTTCTCGATGTCATGTGTGCTAGGAACGTCTTCGTCGGCATGAATCTAAGTTGGCATGTTGCAAAACTCATGGTCCACATCTACTTCAGCATGAATTGGGAAAACATGTACAAGAAGTCTTACTCCTTCATCTGCGATGAACTCATCGCCCGTATTTATTTTATTCTTTTTAAGAAGGAATGCCCAAGGCTGTCAATGGCATCCAAGAAGATGATAGCCAAGGTAGGCCATTGGTACTTGGACGAGCATGCAACCTACATCAGGGTGTTTGGGGCGACCGGAGCACCACATATCCTACCAGCTCATGTCCCAGACCGGCTCGTCATGGGAGAAATTTTTTATCATACCATTTTGCAGAGCTATAATGCCACATTGGTCAAAGACAAGAAACAGGCCTTCATACCCTACATTTTCCATGTAGGATTCTATCTGGTGAAGGATGCCACTCAAGCCAAACAAGAAGAGATGAGCCAACTCGAATTTAGGTTCTCAACAAGTTGATTCTGCAAGCACGATCCAAAAGGCCTGGTCCTACAACATGCTTTACAAGTGTCGTCATATTGGTCGTACGCTCACGATAAGTTTGAGGATGAAGTCTTCACGGAAAACACCCAGGACTGGGACGAGGTGGTGCAGAGGATGGCCAACCCAAACATGACCAGGTTCAAGGACATGAGCATGGATGAACAAGTGGAAACAATAGAACAGTCAGCTCAAGAGGCCCTCAGAGCCAGGGAAGAAATCAGAGCGACAGAGACAACAGAGGTGAAGGGAATGGGATTGTTGTTGACACCAAAGGCATAGACAAGGGGTCTGCACTTAATGGCAGAGGCACGGAGAGTAACTGATCAGATGTAGAATGAACCAAACCTCGTAGACATGACAAGGGTTTCTGCTGACAACCCAATCAAAAGCTGACAAGAACCAGGTGACCCAGAGCTGATACAAATTGAAGAAACCACAGGGTCAAATAACCCTGAAGTTTCAACGCCACAGGTCGGATCACCAATAGACGTTTCGGCTCAGCCCGAAATAGCGGAGACATCGGGGAGAGCAAGTGCACCAAACCCCTTACACTACTTAATAACTATCTATGAGGAGGAGGAGAGTTTGAAGGTTTCCCTGGTGACTCTAGTATGGATTACAGAGGAAAAGGAACCCAAGAAAGTATCTTCCCTAGCTCCTAATGCTCCAATTCAAATCCTTCCACAGAACGACCAAGAGGTCGAAAGTGTCTTAGACACTGAGCTACTCGATACACCAAGAACCCAAGTGGACAGCCTGAAGGATGAGCTAGGATTGGGTGAACAAGAAGAAGGAATTCTACAACAGGAAATCGACATCTCGACAGCTGATTATCAAGTAAGTACCAAGCCTTCCCTTGATTCATCAATTTTGTCCAATACTTTACCTCCCGATGAGAAACAACCAGAGGCTAAACTTTTGGTACATACAGAAGATGTTCAAGAACCCAATCTTGAACGGATATACACCATCGGGAGCCTGGGAAACACGATTACTTGGGGAGAGCAACAAATCCCTGAACCCATGGATGAGGTCACTGATATAAAATCCATCGCCTACGACCGAAAGAGGAAAGCCATCATGAAGAGAACCACCAAGAAGAGGAGGCTTACTCTGGACAGCTCCGTCCTCATCACCACAGAGGAGAAATTGATTAGCACGGAGCATGCCAAGACATCTAATCTTATCGACTCAGGGATGGAAATCACAGATGCCACCATGGATAGAGCGAGGAAAAATGAAGAGGAGTTGGTCGTTGTGCTGAAAGAGTTGGAGCATCTGTGCCATTTGGAAAAATATTATTAGGACTCTATGCAGGCTATTGTGTTCTTGAGAAGTGAATTCCAGGATGCCTACAATAAATTTACGAATGAGTGGCACCTTTTCACTGCAGGGATAGCCGATTTCCAAGAAGACACCCTTATGGCACTAGAAACATGCAAGGACATGGAAAGATGGTAAGAGAAATCCCATCAAGCAGTGGAGAGGATTGATTACATCAGCACAGTTCAACAGGGCCAAGACATTGAATACTGGGTGAAAATGGCCCAAGAGAATGGCATTCAGGTACTAAGGGACAGCAGCATCGACCGCATAAGGAAGTTGGTCGAATACTAGGTGAAAATGGCCCAAGAACCTCATCAGGAGATCCAAGAGAAATGGGTCAATTGGGAAAGGAGTTGGACCAAGATCAATCAGGCAATGAGAGACATCGGTCTCCCAGAATTCAGCACACCCGAGGACTTTGTCGACTTGCATGACATAATCAAACTACATGTAGAACAAGACTCATCATGGACTACAGAGATATAAAAGGTGGCGAACATGGCACCAAGTCAAGTACAACAGTTCATGGAGCACCCTATCAAGGCTCAGATAGTGTTACAACAGTTAAGTGTTAAAGTAGTCAAGTATCGGGCACGAGCAGTAGAGATAAAGGAGATCCTTTCGGCCCCAATGGACCAACACAGATTCTCATATGCCAACACATGTGAGGAAATCTTTGTCAAATGGTCAGAGTATGAGAAGAGTCATCCACTCAAGTGTAACCATTTGATAACTCTTAGAAGACTGAGAATTGATAGCGCCATGTGGCGATGTTTTGTTTTACTTAGCTTGCACTTTTGATAGTTATTTTTAGTTAATAATTTGTTATAAATAAGAGGATCGATCTGTTAGAATGGGTCGATGGTTTTGGAAAAGACCCTCATTTTTGGATTCGTAAAGAACTATTTTGGAACTACCTTAATTGAGAAGTCATGTTTAGGACCAGAGACAAGTTTATGTTTTTCATCAAGATCGTGTGTGATTGGATCTAAAGAAGAATTATTTCTGACTTTATCTCATGAATGGATCTTGTAACGAGTAAGAGCCTATGAATCTGTTGATAAGTTATCTGATTCAATATTTTATAGTTCTTGTCTCTAATGATGGAATGTAAATCGTTGTGTTAATGTGTGATTAATGATTAGAGCTAAGGAAACTAATTTTCTTTTCATCGTTTATTGCATGTATGTTTTTCTTCTATAAGTGTATCTCAGTCAATAATTGTGATACCAGCAAGTTAATGTATTAATACTAGGCTTGTCATAGGTGTGAAAATATTTGTCTGCATGCTAGAGCACAAGGTTTATCCCGAGCTCAACCTTCTCCAGTAGTCAAATTGTCTCCCTTTTACCAGCTGGTTTATACTAGCACGCATCCTTTTATCAAACTCATCCAGTAAAAGAAAATACAGAAAAGAGATCGTTCAAACTGAAGGAGGAGCTTTCACAAGAAGACATCATGTCAATCACTACGTAAAGCCCATCGATTAATTGGTCGGATCGCAAGATCTGAAGAACCATTCCACTATCAAATGTTGCAGAGTCTAATTGGGCCTTAGTAGCGGGTTTGGTTCCTGTTGTTGAGTTAAATGGATTTAGGACCCCTCAATAGGTCCACAGTTATATATATATATATATATATATATATATATATATAATGGAGTCGACATAAACTTTTATTGTTTTCTTAGAAAGTTATTGATGTAATAATTTCCTATAATCAAATCTATGAGATATTACTTCCTAATTTTCTTAAACCATTTACTATGACAATATCCACATTTTTCTTGATGTCTTCTTCTTCAAACCAAGCTTCACTCTGCAACTTCAAATTTTCTTCTTCATATGCATCTATTTATTTGGGAATATGGTTTTTTGTTTATGAAACATGCAACAATTGTTGATCATGAATGGTACCAGACAAAAGACTTTACATCGATGCTTGACCATCTCAACCAACAAGCTTTTCTTATCTTTAAACAATGTATCATCATTATTCAGTTCGGCGTTCCCTTTCCCCTATGCTAGTATTATTTGTTTCCTTGTTTATGATCGTTTTAAATTTTAAGAACCATTTTGGTAAAATCTCCACTTTTAAAAATTGTTGTGTTTCTTCATTTCAAGTATCTTGACCTTTTTGTTTCCCATAAACTATTTCAAGTAGGGATATATTTGGTGAGGTAACCAAAATCAATTTAATTAGACTTCGGCCAAATGTTATCCTTACAAACATTTATTGGTTATACAAATTGTTATTTTTAAAGCTATTTAAAAATCCATTGACTTTGAATACAGACAATGCGTCGACTAACGGATTTAAGAATTTTGCGTCAAAAATCGTTTTAACAGGGTGAAGCATAACAAGGTTATTCATTTAATTTTAAATTGGAAAGAAATTTGTATCCTAACATTGTTATAATTTATTAAAATAGATTTGAATCGGAATGTTATTATTATTATTATTAAATGGAATTCAATTAATGGTAAAGACACAATAAAGATTAATCTCTGCAAGCTATAGACTCGAGATAGATGCCTTCTCTCATTTGTCGGCACTTGTGGCTGGAATGAAATAAAGTTATCTTTGAGAATGGTTGTTCTTCCATCTTCTTGGTTTTACATAGGACTTTCGGAAGTTTAGGCAAATCCTTGACTTTTCAACATCCATCTTTTCCCATGCGCACACCCCCAGTGCTAAAGGAAGCTATACCAACAGGGTGGTTCGATGGAGCGGCTCAATTACATGGTCAGTTAAGTGGAGCAGGAGGTGTCATTAGGATCAATGAGCATATTGTTTTTAAGTGTACCTTCAATTTTGGGTCGGATACAAACACCAAGGCTGAGCTACTGGGTGTATGGGCTTTACTAACACTAGCTTCACGTTCGTATATACTAGATCTACAAGTATTTGGGGACTCCAGGATTATCATAGATTGGACAAATAAAAAAATGCAATCTATAGGTGATTAATACAGAGTGCTGGAAGGACAAGATCAAAGAACTCTGAAAAATTTTCAGGTCCTTAAGTTTAACACACATGTACATAGTATACAATAAACAGGCTGATGGGTTATCAGAAATGGCTTTGCAGAACCATGAAGGAAAAAATCTTCTATAATCAATTGGAAGAGGGGCATGAGGTCCCCACACTGATCCTAAATCTCCTATGATGTAATTTATTACTCTGGATCAGTAGTATGTGATTTTAATTTTGCTATATTTATTGACATGGATGATGGAAGGCCTTAGGTCTATAGACTCAATTGTTAGATGATAGTTTATAGACTCGGTTTTTAGATCTAGGTTTTACCTCTATGTTTAGAGGGAGAGGGGTACAAAGAGCTGATATTTTATCCTACTTTTTATTATCATGTCTAAAAATATTATATCAATATATAAGAGCAATTTTATGTTGGAAAAAGAGTGGTAGAGTTTACATAAGTAAGAGGACACTTATCATTGTTGTGGTCACCATTATTGATATTTTTAATGGAGTTTGGCTTTTCCATTTGTCCACTATGAACGATTTGATTTGAATATAGTAATTTGTGAACGTAATCTATTGTGCTAGTTACAATATGGACAGAATCTATTATAATAAAATCATTAATATTAATATTATTGAACTGGAGAAGTAGTTATAATTAACCAGTGAAAATAGCAACATACATGTCTTTTAGAAATGTTTTTATGTAGTAGTTAAATGTATTATAAAGTGAAAATAACAATTTGATTATATTATAATTATATATATTATATAGTTCATGTATTAATATAATTAGTACATAATGAATTATGATTCATTAAGTTTGGTTGATTTTGATAGGTTATTGTTGAAAATTATTATTGTTAATTATGTTTGATTTATAGTTAACAATTATTTGACCATATTTAATTATGTTTAACCATTATTGCGTAGAGGAGTGCTCTACAGCCTAATATGGGGTAGATGTTGTCACGTACGTACATAACGTTACATTAAAAAATAATAATAATAAATATAAGTAGGCTCAATTACACTTTGAACAATCACACATAAGTTGGTTCCATTACACTCTACACACACACACACACACACACACACACACACACACACACACACACACACACACACACACATATATATATCTAATATATATCAAAGAACGCTTCTCGCAATATCTTCTTGATTGAAGGAGTAGCATTGCACATAATTGTTTTTTTGTTTGTGCTTTTTGTGGAATTCAGCATTCTGAAACCTATAAAAACGCATTCTTTGGTTCTACATTTTCATGATGTTTGAGTAGATTGGTACTCTCATTTATGTGAGTGTGAGTAGGATTCTTGTGACCTTCTTTGAACAGTTTTTCCAAAATCTATTTATGTGTTTCAGTTGGTTTCCAATGGTTGGATGTATAAATTTATCCATTTATTTCCATTAAAAGTTCTTGATGTGGACATGCAATAGCATGAAACATAAACTCTTATCGCACTGGTTAATTTAGATTCATGTCCTCTCTTTGGGATAATCATAAGGAAATCTATCTTATGCATTCAACAATGAAATGCTTCCCCTAATTTCAATAGAACCTCCCTAGAAACCTTAGTTGTCTACAAATAAACAGATTGTCGACCCTAAGTGCAAAACTACAAGAAATGTTAGATGTTATCGTGATAAGAGAGAAACATGTGTGGCAATATAAAAAGAATTATGTAACATTAGGGAGAGAAGAAATCGATCTTCTGATATGATGTGGTCCAATCTGGGTGAGTGAAAGCTAATGATGGTCTATCATGACATGTTAGTGGCAATGCAAACCTAGAAAAACAACAATCGGTTAACTTGGATGGATTATTCAAGGTACTTTTACAATGAATTTGAATATGGAGTAAGATTATGAAACATAGGAAATTGAATTGGATTTCCAAATATACAACATTTATTCATAGACATTGTGAATAACCAAGTCAAATTTGATTTTTTTTCTAAAAGTGGTTTCTTATTTTTCCAACAAAATATAAGGTATATGTTTTCGTTTGTGCAGGTGTTGAGTCTCTTAATGATGGAATTTTGTTCCAAAAAATTGTATACTTGTAGAGAACCCGTTTTTCTTGTGTCATGTAGTTTTTGGAAATTTTTTATATTAATTTTATATTTTTTTTAAATTATCAAAGTCAACATATGCCTAAAATTACAATGTCTTTTGTTTGTGCAGGATAAAAGGGTCTTAAAATGATCAAAACAATTTTTATTTTATTTTTTATCGTAGGTATCGATCTCATATTGTGTCGCATATAACTCATTTGATAAATGGCTAAGTCGAGAAAAAGTTATAGCAGAAATAAGAGATGTATGTATTCTAGGCTTTTGATACATGTGAAGACAAAAATAGATTAAAAATAGTAAACAATAATAATTTAAAAAAATATATATATATTTGAAATCTGCATAGCCAACTCGATCTATGTCTATAATTTCATCAACAATTGAATTGTGTATCCTATAGAAAATTAACATCAAAGACAAAGATATGGAGAGGAATTCATAAAAATGGAGGTTTTTATGTATTTGTAGACCGAACCACTAGGTTTGTCATCCTGAACCTAAATCCAAGGCAACCAACTCAGCAAACATGTATGTTAGAGTTGTGACTCCCGCCCGAAAAAATTTGAAATTCAAATAGCATGTGCGCTTTAGGAACATGCACGCATTCCTAAAACATGTGCACATTATTAGTAACAAGAGCGCGCGCGTTCCTATTAACACGAATAATTCTCTCTCTCTCTCTCTCTCTCTCTCTCTCTCTGACCCCCTATCCCTCCCTCCCTCTATCTTCCTCTCTTTTTTTTCCATACCTCATAATTCCTATCCCGAGAGAGAGAGAGAGAGAGATAGAGAGAGAGGGATAGAAGGCGAGAGAGGGGGAGAACATGTATGTTAGAGTTGTGACTATCGTCCGAAAAAATTTGAAATTCAAATAGTGTGTGTGCTTTAGGAACATGCACGCATTCTTAAAATGCATGCACGTTATTAGTAACAGGAGTGTGCACATTCCTGTTAACACAAATAACTCTCTCTCTCTCTCAGACCCCCTCTCCCTCCCTCCCTCTATCTTACTCTCTTTTTTCCCAACCTCACACTTCCTATCCTGAGAGAGAGAGAGAGAGAGGGGGGGGAAGGGAGGGAGAGAGAGAGGGGGGGATAGAAGGTGAGAGAGGGGGAGAGAGAGTGAGAGTTGTATAGTGAGATGGAGAGAGAGAGAGGGGAGGGGTAGAGAGGGAGGGAGAGAGAGGTAAAGAGAGAGGGGGGGAGTAAGGGATAGAGAGAGAGGGAAACAATGAAAAAGGGAGAGAGGTGAAAATGGGGGGGGTCAGAGATCAAGTTGATAGAGAGAGAGAGATATGGGAGGATACATGGAGTTGGAGAGAGGCAAGTAGAGACAGGTAAAGATAAGGGGTGAAGAAAGGGGAAGGGAGAGAGATGGAAGGGTAGGGGAGGGAGAGAGAGAGAGTGTGTGTGAGAGACAAAAACATAGGGAAGGAAGGGAAAAGGGAGGGAGAGAGACGGTGGCATTGGGGGTGAGGTAGGGAAGGGAATAGAGAGAAAGAGAGGAAGGGAGAGAGAGAGAGGTAAAGACAAAGATGGGGGAATAGGTGGGGAGAGACAAAGAGAAAGAGGGAGAGAGGGAACAAGGGGTAGAGGGGGAATAGAGAGAGGGAGAGGGGGGGGATAGAAACTGAGTGAGAATGTGAGAATGTGTGAGACAGAGAGAGGTTGGAGAGAGAGGAGAAGGTATAGGGAGGGAGGTGGGAGAGGGAGAGTGAGAGAGAGAAAGGTTGGGAGGAATAGAGAGAAAGGGAGGGGGAGGGGGATATAGAGTGATGGGGAGAGATGGGTAGATGCAAGAGAGAGAGAGAGAGAGAAGGGGAGAGAACAGCGGAGAGAGAGAGAGAGAAACAAGGAGAGAGGGGAAAGGGGGGAGAGATATATCGAGCAATAGAGAGAGAGAGAGAGAGAAACAAGAAGAGAGGGGAAAGCGGGGAGATATATATCAAGTAATAGAGAGAGAGAGAGATATGGGGGTGGAGAGGGAGTTAAAGAGAGATAGGAAGAGAGAGGGGAAGGGAGACAAAGAGAATGAGGTAATGCAAGAGAAAGTGGGAGAGAAAGAGAGAGAGTGGGGGAGAGAGGGGAAAAGAGGGAGAGAGGGAAGGGGGAGAGAGAAAGAGGGGGAGAAGGGGGGGATAGAGAGAATCAGGGGGAGGATTGAGGGAGGAAGAGAGGGGGAGAGAGAGAATTAGGGGGAGGATTGAGAGAGAGAGAGAGACAGACAGACAGAGAGAGAGAGAGAGAGAGAGAGGGAAGAAGGAGACAAGAAGTGACGGGAAGAGGGGGAAGAGAGAGAGGGACAGAAGGGGGGGGAGAAAACGAGTGAGAGAGAGGGAGAGAGTGGTTGGAAAGAGAGAGGAATATATATGGAGGTAAAGAGAGGGGGGGTGTAACACACCTGACCCCTAGGTACCCTTTTTAGGGAAGGGGAATCAAAAATTTTCCTACTTTAATCATCTCGAATCCTCTGTCTGAGGTCTTCATCCTCTCCTACTCACCTGTAGCTTCTAACAACTGCTACCATGCTAAAATCTAAGCTCTAGATTTCAAGTTATTGCCTCCCGAAGCTCTTCGAGAATTATTTAGTCAAGGTCCACGTGGCACCCTCATGGGTCCATCTCATTCATACCATCTCCAAATTCCTACATCCATGGTGGAAGTTCATCCACCGTCCAATCCAACGGCAGGACTTGATCCTCATTTAACACATAAGATATAGGGGAGTTCAATGTTCGTCACTTCGACGTTGAACGCCCCTTTTTTCTTTTTTCTCACAAATCCTCCGGAGTCTCGAAATCCCGAACTCCTGAAGGAGCCTGAAATCTTGACACATGGCTCCAGCCTTTGGACATTTCATCTTATATACGACACTGCACCCCAAACCTTCAGAGTCTTGAAGTCCTGGACTCCCAAAGGGTCCACCCTTGCACATGGTGGCACATTAAATGTAGAGGCAAGGACAAGTGGGTCTCAAGTACTCCACCCACCATTAGGCCAAGCGAATATGTGCTAATGGCTACATGCGATAAGGCAGAGATGAAACATGTTTCCCTATAGTGGGTGACACATGTCATGTTTTAATGGGAATATAGGGTCTGCAAAAAGTATGAATCAAGGTGACACGTGGCATGTCAAATGTGGGTCCACGTCACCCTAGGCGATGTCAGTGTGCCACATCACTATGGACCGATAGCCTTCTGAGAAGCATCCATGTAGATCCATTGATCTATGGCCTCTGTTACTTCATAACTTTGGCGTTCGAGGGAATCCACTGTGTGACTTCCTCCTTTCTCCCAGAGTGGTCAACGTCAGGCTGACCATGGTCTAGATCTAATAGCCGGGAACATCCCCGTAGCATCCTCATATCTACGGCTCACATGACTTTGCTAGTTCAGCGTTCGGAGGTTTTCGCTCGCATACCACCCCCTTTCTCCCAGAGTGGTCAACGCCAGACTAACCTTGGCATAGATTCAACAGCTAGGGAATATCCTGAGGTGCCCTTAGATCTACGGTTCACGTTAATTCACAGCTCTAGCATTCGGAGGTTTTGGTGTTATAACAGCTTCATTCTCCCAAAGTAGGGATTTGTCGGACTTACCTCAACATAGATCCAATGGATAGGGGGCCTCCCCAATACCCTCGGATCTGTGGCTCGCATTACTTCGTGATTGCAAAATGGGTCAGGGTTTAATGGTGGGATGGGTCCATCTGTCACAGTTAGGGTCACTGCCACATATCATTCGACCTCGTGGATAACCGTAGCAACAAGTTGCCTTCGAGTGGTTTGAAAGTGGTAAGGCCATAACACCCCGAAGCTCCAAACTCTCGGAGTTCCAAAGCCAGAAAGGCTTAGCTCCTTTCAGGCCTAGCGCAGAGTTCCCAGACCTTGGTCATATGGGTCCTCCAAAAATTCTCATGGGCTACATGCTTAACTCTTAGCCATGAATTGGTTAAGGCCATGGACATGAGCCCTCGGTCACATAGGTGAAGGGTCTGATGGAGGCGCCCTCCTTACACCAAGTTTGAACTTAGTATTCCCACGAAGGTAATTCGATAGGTTGGCAGGACTTAAGCATTTTAGTTAACCCTACCCCAACTCTCTTACAAACTCACGTCCCATAACTCTCTAGCTGCTAAGCTGAGGAAAACAAAAGACCATTAAAAATCATGGGTTCATAGGGAAACAAGAAATATTTCTACCTTAATCATTCAATCCAGAATTTAGTCATAAACATGTATATTCAATCATCATTTCAAATTCCAATACACATAGTATGAAAATAATTATCAAAAACCAGAAATCGTGAAGCGACTGCTGAAAGGGGTGCCTGTTTCCACCCAACCATAGGCACGGCCACTCCTGAATGAATTTGTCGTTGGCCACCCCCTAGCTAGACCATTATGATCTGAGAGAGACTCTTGACAGTTACTCTCCTCCTCCCACAGAAACTTAGCAAATGATTTCCTTTGTACCAAGCAAGGGGTTATGCAACAAGTACTTCCACAGTCACTCGTCAGCCCCGTTTACCAGCTTGGACTGAATGAGTTTGTTTCTCAGTTCTCCTTCAAACCAGAGATTTTCAATCATTCTTTCATCTTCTAGAGATTGGTATTTCCACTCTACTTTCTTGTAGATCTGCCTCTTTCCATGAATCACCTCCTTTCTTGCCTTCCTTAGCAATATTGTGTGGGTATGAATCCCCAACTCGTGGTCAGGTCTGGAAGCTTTGCAGGTGGGTACTCTACCTCATCTCCTCATTAACTCTTGAGGAAGAATTTTCCAACTAACACTTTGACTGATAATTCATTTATGCGTCAGAGGACTGTTATGGGTCTGAGCTATTAAATCCAATAAGTTACTGGTTTTGTGGGGGTCATTTCAACCATTTTTGGTTCCCCTCACCATCTCTCTCATAGCATCATGGTCTATCTTGGAAAACCCTCCTTTTAATAGCTATGCAATACTATCCATTTTCAATTAATAACAGAAATACATACATTACCTTTTATAACAAAAGGTTCATCAAATCCAACATTCACACACATTTAGTCTCCCACAATCTTTTGGAAATTTATAGTATATTTACAAACTGGGGGGAATAGGGGTATTACAATCCCCTCCCCCTTAAAGGAACATCATCCTTGATGTTCAACCTATCAATGCGCTTTGCATGTATAGAAGTAAACAAAAATGGGTATTGCCTATTTCATGGCATCCTCCATTTCCCATGTAGCTTCATATGGACCAAAGTGTTTCCACTACACCTTGACCTGTGTAATGGTTATACTCCTAAGTGGAATTTCCTTCCTGTCTATTATGCATTATGGTTCTGGAAGGAATTCTCCCTCTAGTTCAACCTGAATCAAAGACCAGTCAATTATATGATTAGAATCATGTACATATTTCTTCAATAACGGAACATGGAAAACATTATGTGCCTTCACTGTGGGAGGAAGTGCTAGTCTATATGCTACAGGTCCCACTCTATCCAAAATTTCAAAGGGTCCACAATACTGAGGTTCTAGCTTGGCATAGGCTACCATCCTCAAGGTTATTTTCCTGGTTCTAACTCAAAGATACACATGATCCCCTGCATTGAACTCTCTAGGATTCCTTTTCCTGTCTGCATAGATTTTCTTTCTATCCTAAGCTATTTTCAGATTATGTCTTATCTGAACTACTTGTTGTTCCATTTATTTCAGCATATCTGGCCTGATTGTGATTCTGTCTACTGGGTTATCCCAGCTGATTGGAATCTTGCATCGTCTACCACAGAGGGCCTCAAAAGGGATCATCTTCAATAACTCTTGATAACCATTTTTGTAGGCAAATTCTACCAATGGTAGGTAGTCTTCCCACTTCTTGGGCTGATGCATCACATGCATCCTTATCATGTGTTCTAACACTTGTTTTACTCTCTCTTTCTGTCCATCACTTTGAGGGTGATAGGTTGTACTAAACATCAGTTTAGTTTCAAAACCAGCAAATAGATATTTCCATAAGCTTGAAGTAAATTTTGTATCTCAGTTGGATATGATTTCCTTAGGCATGCCATGTAGTCTAAATATTTCTTTCATGAAAATACTGGCAATATATATTGCCTTGCAAGTTGACTTGACAGGAATAAAGTGAGCATACTTGCTCAATTTTTCCACCACTAACATGATGGCATTATTCTGTTTGGTCAATTTTGGTAACCCTGTGATGAAATCCATGGATATGGTTTCCCATTTCCATTCAAGGATTGGTAGGGACTACAACAACCCTACTGGATGTCGATGCTCTACCTTAACCTTCTAACATTCTATAAATTTAGCTAAGTAATCAAATATGTCTTTTTTCATTATGGGCCAATAAAATAGTTTCCTAGTGGTTGTGATCATCTTCTGATAACCAGGATGACCAATACATGGTATTTTGTGTATTTCATCCATTATGAACCTCTTCAAGTCATCACAATTTGGAATATACAACCTACCTTTGTAAGTTAGTAGGCTATCATTCATAAAATGATAACCCTCATACTTCAACCCTATGGGATCTTCTTCTAAGTATGATTTTACATTCTTGAAAGATGCATTTGTTTCATGTGCACCTTTGACTCT
>JASDQU010248450.1:5856-16559 GCA_032191745.1 Picea mariana
AAACACCTCTCCTGGAGGTAACACCATCTCCAGATCACCCTGGAAGTCCACCCCACAATATGGATATTGTAGTATGATCTGCGGCATTTGCTGCCACACTTGGGCAGCCTCATCCATGAAGTAATAGCCACCCTCCCCACCATCATGATGAACTAGGATCATCGACCACCACCTCAGTCGTGGTTCTCGCCCACCAGGTGTGCCCAACAACACTCTAGGGCACAACATCAACACCCTCTCCAAAAACCATGCAACCAAGATAGATCCAAAGGTAAAATCCCCCGAGTTGGCAATACAACGCCTGTCCAGCTTCACCACCATCTTGGCATAGAGCATCACGCCCCAGGAAAAATGCTCACCGGCCAGTGCCCACTCCATAATCCTCAGCTGACCTCCACTGATTTGTTGAGTCGTAAGAGACCCATAAACTCTCACAACCATCGCTACCACACAATGATGAACAAGGGCACCCATCGCCCCAATACTCACCACGAAGCCCGACATGAATTTCTCTAGCCAAAGACAACCAACTGCCCATCCCCAGGTACTATAGGCTCTACCAGTAAGGGACTCCCCCAAAAAGGGATCCCAGTCAGAAAATATATATCCTCCACTACAGTGAAGGCCAGTGCTCACCCCACACCATAAAGCAATGTATATTTGGACTCCACATTTGAATCAAGAATTGCAAGAGGTACTCCTGGGCCCGTATCAGGGGGCACTCAAAGAACTTCAGCAACCCAAAAGCTGCCAAATTATCGTGGACCGCTGGCTCCTCATTGGTCACTGCCTCCTTAAGGAGTCACCAATCTCTTTCTCTCTAGTGAACCAACATCATCCAAATGATCACTTGCATCCACATATACAACACTAAAAACATCAAAATCTCTAACAAAGATGAGTTTTTACACCCTTCAGCTTTGCCTCACAGGTACAACTATTTTTCCCACAGGAGCACACAGATGCGCGCCTGTTCATCACCCAATCGTGCACTCATGGGTGACTGTCAGCCATACATAGGTGCATTCATGTGCCCCTGTCACACATATAGGTGCGCATCATAGTGCACATGTTCACTACACAGCTGTGAATGCATGCGCAACTGTTAGGGGCACAGACGTGCATGCCATGCGCACCTATTTTCCCCATTAGGGTGCCCCCGTGTGTGGATGACCGAATTACAGGTGCGCACACATTTCTCGATTGCCCACGCATTGGGGGGTCCACACCCACAAAATCCCCCTGTATGTCCCTCCGTACATGCCCTACCCAAAAACATAAAACCTAATTCTATGCAAGAGGATACGACAACCAACCTGAAGCTCGTTGATCCCAACTCGACTGCCTCAATCTCCTAGAATCTCCCAATCTACTCTATAATCACTTGTCCACTCTATAAGACAGTAGGTACAAATGAGGTGGCATTATGGGCCCTACAGCTATATATAGTCCATTTTTCCAAAATTCTAGGCTCATTTCTGGGAGCTCTGGGTGTCCTTTTTTTTTATTCGTCTTCTACCACGAGATCAGAACCCCATCACCTACACCATTCCCTTACCCAAGCCACTTTCCATCCTCATCCCTCGGGGGGCATTGTTCTCATCTACCACTCAGGTACACATGCTTACATTCACATATTATTGAATAACTATTATATGATCTTTCTCTTCAGATATTGTTCACGTCGGGTATTTGGTTTTCATGTGTGCAGGTACTTGATCATTACACATCAGTGGTATCCTTCTAGGTATATTATCGACACTGGCATGTAGTCATTCCCTCTGAATATCAAAATGCATCTCCCAGTCACACCCTTTGATCTTTGCATCTAGGATCCCTATATCTAGCTCTGTAGTACTATCACCTTCACTGCATTTCGGTACTGACACCCGGTAGCACTCTCCCCCACATGAGTTGTCTCATTCATAGTCCCCTTAACACTTTGACACTCATGTTGTTCTCACCCTTTAGGGATGGGAGTCCCAATAGTCTTACGCATCGTCGAGAACTAGCCACATACCCCTTCTCCTCATTTTTCTAGCCTACCCAATGGATTCCTGGATTACTTCATCATGGTTCTAGTTTTGACTGCACCTCTGCAGTATCATTAAACATCCATTTCACCCACCATCAGTTTTCCCATCTACAGATTGTCCTCCATACATTTCCCTAATACAAAAACTCACATATGGGGCCACCACCCTCCACTTGTTTTTCGAGCAGCTTGCGCCCTCATCAGGCCAAGCCATCTTACACTGGGGCACCCATTTCTATATCTGCACAGTTATCCCAACTTATTTTTTATTCTTTTGGTAATTGTACAAACCCTTTTTCCACATTTTCATAGTTTTTTGTTGTCTCCTTTAGTGACCTTCCTTTCCCTGACAAAGCAACCCTTGTCACCCTTGGTTGGGGCATTTTTCACTTCCCGACATCAATGACATTATCCAACCCTGAGTATCCTATAGACCATACACCTTTTGATCTCTGCATTTATCCATTTTTTCATGCCTCTAGCACAATTTAACATCATCTGGTTGTCCACTTGACACTCGATTCAGTTTCACGGTTGCTGCCACTTTACATCTCTCCCCAACCAATGGCAGTCTTAAGTCTCACTATTCCTAGACTTAATCCATGTTTCTCATCAGTTCCTGATTTTATCCAAGTGGATTCCGTGAATCTTTCTGCTCCGCGAAGTCGCGTCTCCCTTTCTGTCGACATCAACACAGTTTCTAGAAGGGCGATAGTATCTCGACTCTCATTACCTTTACAATGAGGAGTCTTGGACGACACAGGGAAAACCACCATTGTTCTCTATTTTCATTGACCCCCTTAACATTCGACTTTAACACTATCTCATGTTACGGCGGGTCTTACTTTGCAACTATTGCAGTTGTTTTATCTTAGCTGAAGAACTCTGAAATTTGATAGACTATCAATGTATGCACATTTATGGACACTTCCCATAGATGTCCTTACTTATTTTTTCAGATCTGGTTCACCATCAGAATTGTCCTCTATTATTATCAAACCGCTTCGGAGGGTGCTGCAGTGATTTACATCCACAACAACTTCAATCACTGTATTTTGAGTTACATGACACGAGCATGGGGCATGCCCGCCTCGTTTGTACACAATTTTTTTTTTCCACACCTTGAGAAAATATTGGGTCCTACAAGTCCCCCTCTCCTTCCAATGGATCGCTCTTGATAATCCTCACAACACTCTTTCTTACACAGGTACTATCAGTAGAAGAAACATTGATGTATTTCAACTATACGTATGCTCCTAACCTCACACATCAGGGGGCATTTGTTATCACTGAAATTTCATCCGCAAATGGTTACAGGAATCCAGCGTCTCCAAACAACTATTAGTTCACCCATGGACCAAAAATGCATTTCCAAAAGGCCCAAAACTATACAATCAGCAATAAAATCAGCATGCGCTAAGACTACACAGGGAGTGCACGCATATGTGCCATTCAGAAACGTAGGAAAAAGCGCACATGCACACAATGCACGACTGTGGACGCAAAAAACCATGCATCCCTCAAAATGATGCTTTTATGATATTGGTAGGCCTCCCACCAACTTCTGGTTCAGCTTCCAAGTCGATTTGACACCCAAATCTCGGTTGAATCCGGCTGGGTGGCTGGTCAAAGACCTAAGGGTTCCCTAAATGGCCCCTTGTTCACACTAAAAGTTGGTTGAATAATGCCTCAAAGTTATGCTATAAAAGGAAGCCATGGGTGCACTACATTTTCAAAGAATTCATTTGTATTTTTATGCTGCTGATATTCTCTTGGAGGATCCTCTTTCTTCATCAAGAGTATGTTAGCACCATTGAACTTAGCCATTCATATCACCTCTAGAATGAATTTTCTTTGGATTCTCTTCACCATTTCATTATAGTTCCTTATTTGTAAGAAGAGCTCAATATTTGGGGGTCCAAGAACCCTCCCTTGGAGGAAGAGGGGACCCAAAGTCTTCCTTTCTCTTTGGTGTTTTCTTTCCACTAATAAAATCCTTTCCATTGGTGGCATGAGTCTTGTTTGTTCCTTGTTCTTATGTTCTTATGCACTATAGTTTAATTGTTTTTATCATTATTAGTTTAATTCTTTGCTTATCTTTTATGCTTTATCTTTCTAACCCTTTCCTTTACTGCTGTCTTGCCTAGCTGACCCAACTGGGCTTGTAAGCACCATTAATTTGCTCATTTAGGTGACAAAAGAGGTGCAACAATTGGTATTTGTTGTTTCTATTTCTCATTAAAACATGAGAATAGGTTACCGAGTACATTTTTATATCTTTTTTAGACTCGAAGAAACCCTACGAAAAAGGAACCCTTTGGAGTCTCCTTTAAGCTCTTTTCAGACTCCCTAAACATGAAAATATTGTCGAGCGATATTGTTGTATTTCACGCTCATTAAAATGAATTAGAAAGAATGTTTGTTGAACAATATTTTATCTCTTTTTCAATCGCATCAGACTATTTATGATCTAGGTGGATCTCGGTGGCCATCCACCTTTTCCATTGAATCAACATTTCAAGCCTATGGTTTTGATAAACCATGATATTCACCCTTTGATGGGGAATGGAATGTAATGCCATATTAATTTGTTAATTACAAACATCATGTATTTATTTCCTAGTGGTCTTATGTATATTCTTACAACATAGTGTTAATGCATCAGATCCCATTACAACTTTGCAGTTAAGCGCGCTCAGGCTAGATTAGTACTGGGATGGGTGACTGCCCAAGAAGTCCTAGTATTTACATGCCTATGACATTTTATAAACTTAGACTAATTTATCTCACATGCAACATGAGAATTGTTCTCCTCTCACTCTCTCATACATAATTGAGGTGAAGGAGGGCTTTTAAGAATGCAATGGAGTTTGATGTAAGGCTTGTTGCGAATGAAGCATAGCCAACAACTATTTCTTTTCAGAGATAAGCTAACCCCATTCTGCGAGTTTGGACTAATTTATCCCACATGTATCATGAGAATTATTCTCCTCTCACTCTCTCATATATAATTGAGGTGAAGGAGGCCCTTTAAGCATGCAATGGTGTTTTATGTAAAGATTTTTTCAAATGAAGCATAGCCAACATCTCTTTCTTTTCAGAGATAAGCTACCCCATTCTGTCAGTTTGTGTTCTATAGTGTTTTTATATCTTATTCGTTAATAGAAGTTGGGTTTCACTGTATTTCTGTGTTCTCTACTATATTTTTGTATTTGTCTCAGTTCATTTTCAACATAATCTACATCAGTGGTATCAGAGTAGTATGTTTCTTTTCATTTCTCAGGGCAGGTCCCCAACGAGGTCATGGTATAGATATTTGGGTCTCAATATAGCTTCACTTGAGGACAACCTCTCTCTCTAGCCCAAGTGACCTCCCATGGCAGAAGAAAAGAGAGATGAAAGAGCATGAGATCCTTTCAATATGTTACTCGAGGAATCCCTTGTGCGACAAAGGAACGAGATGATGGACAACTTCACTCAGATCCTTTGAAGACTACCAATGGTGGTGGTCAATGCATCTTCAACAAGCAACCATTTTGGAGGTGTGACACCCTTCAAGGTACAAGTCAATTTTGTTATCCCCTTATTTGATAGCCAAATAGATGCATATGCTATAGAAAAATGGTTGAATTTGCTAGAAGGTTATTATTTCATCCAAAAATCTTCTAACAGTGAAAATATCACCTTCGCACTCCTTAAATCCATTCCCCATGTCAGAGCTTGGTGGGAAGGTTACTGGGAGAGGTACACTGCAAATGAATCTACACAATTCAAGAGAGAACCCACTTGGGAAGCCTTTGTAGATGCCCTAAAGGAGGAGTTATACCCTGTTGGAAACTATGATGACCAGTACATGAGATGGACGAGTCTGCATAAAAAAAGATATCAGACGGTGCCATAGTACACTAACATCTTTCATACCTTGTGCTCAAAGTTGGGTATCAAAGACTCTGAGCGACACCTCGTTTTGAAGTATCGCAATGGTCTGCAAAGGTACATCCAAACCATGTTAAGCCCTAAATCGTGGAACATTACCCCTTAATTGTGGCATTTTACATTAGTATTGTTATTTTATTATTTCATCTTGGGTCCATTATTGTAATTGTACCTCCTAGTCTCCTATATATACCAAGGAGACCTTTTTATTTGAAATCATCTTGTATTTGTGAATTCTTGTGATGTATAAGGAGGTTCCCCCCTATAAGAGGATTATTATCTGAATTTATCTCTTTTTCAAGGTGTGGAGTAATTATTCTGAGGTTTTTATGCTATTTTGATATTTGGTTCTTAACATTTGGTATCAGAGCTAGACAATCCTCAGGACTGGCTTCTTCAAAACAAGTGTTCTTGGAATTTTCACTATAATTTTTTTTCTGGAAGGTTTCGGGATCTAGAATTTATATGGTGTATAGGATACATATAGAGATAACATGGGTCCAAATTTTAGATCTTTTTTCATTATATTTTTGGATATACATTCTGTTCAAGTTAGGGATTTTGACTAGTCCTGAAACTAGTCCGAAACAGGTTTTCTTGGAATTTTCGCTCCCAATTTGTTTCATCTCAGTTTCAGGTTCTGAAATTGTTAAGTATGAATATGTAATAGTGAAGTTTCTTTTTTACAAATTTCATCCCTTGATTTGTTGTACTCTAAAATTTATTCTCTAAGGAAATTAGGGTTTTTGGTTGGTCCAGAGTTCAGTCTAAAATAGGTGTTCTTGGGAAAACTATTATATATGAAGCTAAATACCTCCAAATTGAGTGAGACCTATTCCATTGGTTAGGGTATGGAATGAATTTTTACTAGTGAAAATTTCAAGTTTTCAAGTGAAGAAAGTGACACGCAGTAGGCCATACAATTTTTCTCTCCTGAAAGGGAAAAAATCAGTACATCTTGGGAAAGTTATCATAAAATTCTCTTCGAGAATCCAATACTGGTCTAACGTGTAGGGTTGGAAAGAAGACACATAAGTCTACCTAAGGATGAAATTTTATACTCAAAAGGGATGAAATTGTAGAGCTATAGCAAAATAAAGGTCGTCTAGGAGAACAATCTCCAAATCAGGGTTTTAAAAGGTGCGTTTGTTTTTATTTTTTGGAAATTTGCATATCTTTTAACTAGAAGATACAATTGGGGTGATTCAAAAAGTGGAATAAAGTGGGATACAAGGAGTATCACATAAAGTTGGGAGAATATTATGGATTTTTAGTTATATATGTATTATGATGTCTCTAAACATAGGAGCTGTCATTACTTGTCAGCGCTACAACCCGGGGATATTGTGGTTCTTCCATGTACCTAGAGTATATCGGAAGGCACCTTTAGAATGATTTCACATTAGACAACACTAATATGGATGTGAGATCCCGCATACCTAGGGCATATTGAGAGACCTCCTAGAATCCTTAGACCAACTGAGTAAACTATGTGGTCATCTTGTTGCTATAGTACATTGAGAACAACACTCGGGGAGATCACTCTCTAGTACCTGGGTAGTTGGATAGTATGGATAAGGGAATGGTAAATCCTCCTTAGTTAGTTTCCTAATATATTGGGTCGAGTACTATTGTTGGAACCCGCATGTATATCATATAACTATAGCACTTGACACTCCCTTGTTTGTGAGGACCTCTACCTAAGCCAATTAGGAATTCCTACCTTGCAGTGATACTTGTCCAACATGCCACCCAAAAAGGGAACTTCTAGACCAAATAATCCCCCAGACAGTCCTACTTGGACTCTTGATGAAGGTGAAGAAAAGTGCAAGGGAATAGATGATTTTAAAAGGAAGTTAGTAAAAAAACATGAACTACAAAGGATGATGAATTCAACCGAAGATAAGCTAGAAGCGATGATGGATTTCCACGCTTTTTTTTGCAACTTTTCATAGTTTTGTGTCACACGTATGGCATTTGCATCGTAATCTGTTGGTAATTTTTTTACCTTGGCACGATTTTTCATCCCTATTGTGATGAAGTTTCATCATAATTTCCACGCTTTATGAGGCAAAACTATATTGATGATGATAAAATGTGGAGGGATACTTTTTTTTGTTGTTTCCATGAACACCTGGTTCATGGATATAGTGACGAAAAAATAGCGACAAAAAATAGTCCTTGCTTTTGTGGAAAGTGCGACGGATAGAAACGAAAAACCATGGAAAATTTGGTCATATGTATTAGTGAATTGGGGAGAATGAACATGTTATTCCATTGATCCTTGCTAGTATACCACCCAATGTGCATCTTTACAGGATTCCTTTTACATAGAATAATGGAATAAAAAACATCATCAAGAAATCGACCAACCCCTACTCATCATCGATGGTCATGGTATTAAAGAAGGAAGGTAATTGGCACATGTGTCCTAATTTTTGGGCTCTCAATAAGTTAACCATCAAAGAAAAATTCACCATTCTAGTGATCCAGGAGGATCCAAAACACTCAAAGACGTCCATGAGGATCTAGAAATGCTCAAAATTTGATCATCTCAAATTCTCTTGAAATCAAATTCATTACGTAGATCTTGATGAGAGATTTCTAATGACTCATGAATCACCTCAAATGAAGTTCATATGAGAAAGATATGACTCTTCAAAGTTTTTCTCAAACATGTTAAAAAAAGTCAAAGGGGATGAAATGTGGTATGCTTGTATAGGCCATATAATGTTGACATGGAAACCTCACAATGAAACACATGATAAGAAAATTATGACTTGACATGTCCGTATAGTCTGAGTAGACAAATCATTTTTTTACATGTGGCATGTTCGTATGGGCATAGGTGAACCAATGAGAGACTGCCACATGGCAATATCCCATTGGCCTAATATGTCTAAGGATGAATACAATTTTTTTAAGAGTTTGGAGGAACGAAACTAGGTCTCTCATCGAACACCACTCCAATGACTTATCGTTATACCCTCGATATGCGACTTAACCATTTATGGTTTAGATTTCTACTTAAGTTTGGTTATAGTTCAAATGACGGAAAAATAGGGCCAAGGGCATATCCCTCAATCCTATATATATATATGCACCAAAGGGGGCAGAGGTCTGTGGGGGGTCAAACCCATGACCTCCTCCCATACATACCAAATAATTAACCAATGTGCTAAAGGTTCCTTATGTTATAGATATTCCCACGAGAATGGTTTTAATTTGATGCCACGATTAGCATGAGGTCCAAACCATGGTTGGGTCTGCACCCTGTTTAGACTAGGCGCAAATTGTGAGGCAGGATAAGTTTTCATGGAATACGATGCAAGGTATGAATGTCTCATTTTACATGCCAAGGGTTGTAAGAGATGTCTTAGTCATGAAGTTTCATCGTTTTGTGTGCCATGTCCAAACATAGCTTTGTTTATACTCATTTTTCTCAATTTCTCGAGAGGAACATGATGGTGATGTTATTTTTTTGCTAAGATGTTGTCTATGAAAGTATTATTTTAGATTTCCATGTATGAGAGCCATAATACATCGTTTAGTGTGTAAAGAGGGTCATATTAAGCCAATTCAAAATATGGTCGAGTTTATACTCATTTTTCTCAGAATTTCGAATGGAATTCAATGGTAACCTCTATTTATGAAATTGAGCATCAAAATAGGAGAGTGACTTCAATATTGACTTTGTAACTCCATTTTCATTGTAATTTTTTGACATTTTAGATTAATGAAGAGAAGTCTAATTGTTGAAAGGGGAATCAAAGAGATAGCCTAGGAGAGGTGAAATCCATCATCAAATATTTCTTTATTAGTTATTTTATTTTTTGCTGTGTTATGTCACTTTATTCTACAAACTATTCATCATTTTAAGAAGTTTTGGATAGATAAAAGATTCACAAGTTTTCTACAAAGATGTCAATATGATCAATAAATATTCTGAATCAAGTTAGATGTTAAAGTATGTTTAAAGAATAAATTAGCATCTAAGGATATTCAAATCAAGTTGGTATCAGAGCTAGTTTTGACAAGTATTTGCAAGTGAATGTGACAAGGTCCAAGACTCAAGTTGGTGAAGTTGTTTGAAGACTCCGTAGCACAAATATATTTGTTGTTGAAGACAACACACGTAAAGCTCTCATGAAGTTAAGGCTCCATAAGGACATGAACTGACATATTTAGATGGAGAATTCTGAATTAAGGTTGTAACTACAATCTCTCTTGAGGAGAAGCAAAAGCTTCAAGATCGATTGATCTGTCATGAAGAGTTCCATAGAGGTATTATTCATGATTTGGAAATAAGTTTGTTCACCAAGGACCAGATATTGGAACCATTCCATGAATATATGAAAGTAGAGAATGAAAAGTCTCCTATGCAAGAGACACCATCTCCTAGAAAAGGTTTGCAGATAATAACCGAGGAAGATGATTCATCATATTCTTCTTCTCCCTGTCAAGATGAACAATTATCTAGAATGGATGTGTTATCACCCCATAATTTATGGGAATCATCTTATGACTTGGATATTATCTGCATCTGGTGATTTGGTTCACAAATGATATGGCCTTCTTCAAATAATTTGTGAAAAAGAGAATAAAAGAAAAAGGGACAGGAGGGCAGAAAAAATTTGAAGCAAAGGCCCCATGCAATAATGACAACTTGGTCATACCGTCTAAGCATGGCCAAGTTCTTTTAAATTTTCAAGGGTGATAGGGTAGTGAATAC